>JBAMCE010000346.1:0-222500 GCA_037075305.1 Drosophila kanekoi | reverse complement strand
TGTGTATGTATTCATATATAGGTGCGAGGTGCGGAGTGCGGGGTGCGGGGCGCAGAACCTTCGAATAAATGAAAGAAATTTCTTGTTGTTGTAGCTGTAGATGCAAATGGCTGGCACCGGAAACGGAACTACGGGGCCATGATTCAGCGGCGGTTGAGCAGCGGTGCGGGGGTGGGGGCAGCAGAGTGGGGAAGTGGAGGCATGTAAAGGATGCATGATTGCTTGGAAGGGTTGCGGGAATGCGAGGGGGGCTGAGGGGGCGGCTGCTGCTGCTGCTGCTGCTGCTGCTGCTGGCGGATTTTGTGGTCGTTGCCGCTGCTGCGGCTCATCAACGCGACGGCAGCGCCCACGTCCACGCCCAGCCGGCCGCACAACGCCTTATTTATTTATTTAAGTTAACAAAATAAGAATCAAAAAGAAAACAGCAACAACAGCAACAACAACAACAACAACGACATTAATAAGAAGGGTAAAAAAGAAAATACATAACAAATTTACGCAACTTTTTCTGCAGCGACTCGCACTTTTCTTGGCCCCTTTTCTTGGCCAACACCAACATCGCATCGCGCTCGGCACTTTATTAAAAATAACAAGAAATTGCCAACAACAACAAACAACAACAGGAAAAGGTACAAAATTGCACACAATAAGTAAGAACTTTTCATCAAGCCGAATATGAAATATCTTAAGAGACGTTTAATTAAACTAATTGCATTTAGTCTATAATAGGAAAGTCTGGGAAAATATCTGGGAAAACCAAACATAAAATCCTTTTACTTATTGCAAATATTATTTTCTTTATTATCATATATGCATGTGTTTCATGTGCTTTCAATTTTGTTGTCTCTCAAAACAAGTATGCCTACAAAGAACAAATTTCGGAAGGATTATGCGAATTTGGGTAAATCTCGGCTATATACCAGGGCGAGGGGCGAGGAGCAGGACGAGGCACAGGCGGGCGGGAGGTGGATCTGTGACAACGGGTGCACAAATCTCGATTAAAATTCTAACGCATGAAAATGAAGCGCCAACGCTGCGTATGAGTGATATATAGCTTTAATTGCACAATGGCCAAAGCAGAAACAAGTCGCAGCCAACAAGGCAAATCGTGGCCAGGAACAGGACAAAGCCAACTCACACACAACCACGCACACACACACACACACACACACACACACACACACACACACACACACACACACACACACACACACACACACACACACACACACACACACACACACACACACACACACACACACACACACACACACACACACACACACACACACACACACACACACACACACACACACACACACACACACACACACACACACACACACACACACACACACACACACACACACACACACACACACACACACACACACACACACACACACACACACACACACACACACACACACACACACACACACACACACACACACACACACACACACACACACACACACACACACACACACACACACACACACACACCCCCCCCACACACACACACACACACACACACACACACACACACACACACACACACACACACACACACACACACACACACACACACACACACACACACACACACACACACACACACACACACACACACACACACACACACACACACACACACACACACACACACACACACACACACACACACACACACACACACACACACACACACACACACACACACACACACACACACACACACACACACACACACACACACACACACACACACACACACACACACACACACACACACACACACACACACACACACACACACACACACACACACACACACACACACACACACACACACACACACACACACACACACACACACACACACACACACACACACACACACACACACACACACACACACACACATCAATATACTGCTTTAAATATATATATATATATACATATATATATACAAATATGTTATCCAAAGAAAGCACGCGGTCTTCTGGTACACATTTCTACATGAGTTTTTCATCTGGGTTTTTCATCTGATCTCTTCATAGCGAATATTTGATGACTATTGGGATCACTTTTCTATTCAACAACCAGATAATTTATAACCTGAGAAGGTGTTCATAATAGACCAAAAGCTTTAAAATGTCGAAAAAAAGCGACTCAGAACCAACAACAATAACGCCTGCCTAAAAGTTCAGCCATATCCAAGAGTTATATAAGGTTTTCTTTAAGTCCCTTTTTGGGCTAGTTACAAAGCAATGAAAAACCAAACGGACTATTCTATTCTGAAAGAAAACCTGCAGCCTCCAATCAATAGCTTCAAAGATACAAATTCGATTTCGACTGTATTCACATATCTTTTTAATAAATATATTTACTTAATATATATTATATATATATATTCTTCTATAGCTGGAAGACAAACTCAAGCCTAGCTAAGAGACTTCCACACAAAATCCTAATATCCAACCCAGCATTCGACGCAAAAAAAAAACGTGCAGATAGAACAAAGAGTTTGGCGCACAAAATTTAAATAAATTTGCGAGCCTCTAGCAGCAGGATGGCCAGAACAAGGACTTGGCCAGTTTCTTGGCACATTTTTTCTTGCCTCCACTTTGCTCATTGCTTTTCTTTTGTTGTTGTTGCTTTGTTGTTGTTGTTGTTGTGTTTTTCTTGTTTAGCATTTCTTGTTTTTAATTACGTTGCCGACGTCAACGTCGACGCCGGCGCTCTAATAGCCCGAGCGAAAAGGGGCTGCAAGGGTTCTTAGCTGAAACTTGGACTTGGGTTTATGTACAGCACGAAAAGAAAAAAAGGTTGCAAGAAAATCTTAAAAAAAAAAACGCAAAAAAGGACTACGCAAAAAAACTGTTACAAATGACAGCTAGCCACCCCTTTTGGAGGAAAAAACAAAAAAAAAAATAGATGAAACAGAATCAGAGCGGACCGGCCACGCCCACCGCCTAGCGCAGGCTTCGATTATCGGCAATGGAATCGAGCGTCGAGCGAGTTCCAATTAAAAAATCTGCATGTGACCAAAGTCAAATCAATGCGTTCGGGTTAAGCTCGCCGAGCAGCAGGAACAGGAGCAGCAGCAGCAGCAGGAAGAGAAGCAGCAGCAGGACGAGGCACAGGCGGGAGGGAGGTGAGGTCTGTGACAACGGGGGCACAAATCTCCATTGAAATTCTAACGCAATTAGTGCATGAAAATGAAGCGCCAACGCTGCGTATGAGTGATATATAGCTTAAATGGCACAATGGCCAAAGCAGAAACAAGTCGCAGCCAACAAGGCAAATCCTGCACAGGACCAGAACAAAGCCAGCTCACACACACACATACACATATATATATATATAATTGAAAGCCGAGCTGACAGCAACAACAAAGCTGAGCCACAGCTAAAAAATGGCTGCAAGTTGAGGGGCGGCGGATGCGGCTGGGGGTGCTGCTATGTGTGTGTGTGTGTGTGTGCTTGCCAGTTGCTGCGGAAGGAAGCAAAAAATTGCCAAGAATTGACCAAAGGCAAAATCTGTCTAAGCCATAAATGCAGCTGCTCTGCAGGCAACGTTTAACAAAGGTTGCCAATTGACAACTATTTGATTTCCAGTTAAAACTGCGAAACTCTTTGCGTGTTATCGACAAATTTAACCGATTGCCTCTGCAATTATCGATTGCTTTTTCTATCGCACCATTTGCCAAGGTTTCTAGAAGAGTTCTCGATTGGGAAGCCTTGAGTAAGGCCTAGAGAGTTTGTTGTCATCCATGATAAGGAAATTATTTGATATTTAAAATCCATTTCTGCGTCTCGTAAGACTTCAGATATGTAATATTATAATCATTTTGTTTAATATCGATTGTTTCAACGATTATCGTTTTGACAACTATCGTATCAATAATCAAGGAAATGATTTGAACTCGTCTGAAAATATCTCGTAATGGGCGACTCGTTGAGAACGCTCTTAGCCGAACTTAAGAGGAGTGTCCTTCTAGAAGAGATGGAATGGGTATGGAGTGATTCATAAGGGTTTGAGAGCAAATGTTCGCCCAAGAGGAATGTCTGTTGGGCAAGTTTTCACTGTAGTTGCTTTAAACGTAGTTATTTCAAACGTTCGATATGTTAACATAACTTACTTAGTTCAAAATCACAATAATCAATCGGGGTTATTACAATAAGCTAGCTTTGAAAGTGTTTTAATACTTTTTAAGATAATGTTTATGAATTGCTAGATACTATCATTAAGAACTCTGAGATAAGAGCTCTTATTAACGGAAGAACTATTTATGAATTGAATACTCCACATCAGAGTTCCAAATAGTACTAACATTCTCTAAAGGCTGCTTTTTTGGATTCAAAGATAAACATTCCATTTAAATCTTAAGAATCTGATTTGAGTTTCAGCTGAAGGCTTGCAAAGAACATAGTTTATAACTCTGTACGGAACAATACAATAACATTATATAATACATACTTTTTTATATTTATGACAAAGAAATTCAGAATATACAAAAAAAAATCAATAATTACCAATGTAACTAAATACAATTAAAAAATACAAAGAACAAAAAAGCACAAAAAACTAGAGAAAAAATCGCGGGCTGACAAATGAGCGGAAGGAAGATAAAAATATACAAAAAAACAAAAGGAAACGGGGTACAGCAAAAAAACAACAAATATATGGTTAAAAGCGCTTACTTACAGCCCAGTTGGCAAATGGGCAGTGGCTGAGGTAAAGCGGGGTGGGTTACGGTGGACGGGGGGGAAATGGAACGTAACGGTAGTGAAGTGTAGGTAAATATGGGCAGCACAAATTCCGCCCAGGGAACCGCTCGGCACACAGACCTATCAAAGACAATGGCCACATTCAAGGGTTTAAAATTTCAGCATTTGCATCCTGGCCACATAGAGCAAGAGCAAGAGCTAGAGCGAGAGAGAGGGAGTGCGAGACGAGAGTGTGAGAGTGTGAGTGAGAGGGAGAGGTGGGCGAGCGCGCAACTGAAGGTTCGGGCGCCATGGAGCATACCGTAATTTCATTTCATTTCATTTAGCATTCTTTTTCTCCTGCTCCTGCCTCCCATGTACTTCGTCTTCTTCTTGTTCTTCTTGTTACTGTTTCCTTCAGAGTTCTACAGTTGCGTGCATTTGTCATTTATGTGCTTGAATTTTTTTCCAAAAGCTTTTGCTTTTCTATTTGTTTTTTGTTCTTCTGCTTGTGCTGATGAAATGTCCATTGATGCTGATTTTCGTAGCAAATTACAAGGCATCAATATTGAAATTCAAGTACATGTCGATGTGGCAGAAGGAGGAGAGGGGCGGAGGGGGGAGGGAGGCTCTAGAGCTAGGGGTGGGGGGCGTCGCTCATAAGGCATAATAATTGCATGCAAATGAGCTGCTTTTGCGTGGTGAATTTTTACAGTCAGATTATTAGCATCTACACAGAGCATATGTAGGGGCGGTGGGCGTGGCCGCATAGAAAATAAAGGTATTTGCATATTGACACATTTGTTGCATGCCACATATGTGTGTGTGTGTGTGCGACTCACATCGATACATTATGATATTAACTGTATAATGAGAATTTAAAGCTTCAAATAAAAGTTGATTTGTTTAAGCGTGCAAAAGCTTAGAGAATATACGTGAAAAGATGAAGAATATAAGAACATTTGTTGGCTCGACCCTAATATTATCCGAATTACATCAACTTGTGGGTCGATTTAGGTATACTTTACTTTACATCCACAATTTTGTAAGTTCTCCCATCAGACAACATATAACAACATATGTATATCCCATAGTCAAATGTATATAGTATACAGCCCGCCCTTCAACCTGCACCCCTCAAAAACCCACAACTAAATTGCTTTTCTCTTCGCAAAACTGACGTAAGAAACACCTGAAAAAAGAAAGAAATGCTTAAAATTAAACTTAAAAGTTTGTTGGGATTTCAAAAGCTAAAAACCCAACTCAAAAGTATTTACTGCAAATAAACCAATTATACAAATATTTGTTGCTCGCTTGTTGTAGCTGCTTTTTGTTGTTGTCGATATATTTACCTGTAACGAGACAGAAAAAGAGAAAATTTGCAAATTAGTTAAAAATGTATAAATTAATTTAAGACAATCAAAAGAGGCCTGATACATATGTGTGTATTATTAATAGGCATGCATGTGTGTGTGTGCGTGTGTGTGTGTGTGTACGCGCGCGTGTGTATTTAAAGAATTCCAGGGGTGCACGCTGCTTGTAAGCTTTTGGGGCTTTTTCGAAAGCGGAACCAAACCAGTTGCCACGATGCGGCTGAGCTTGTGAATGAGCGCATCATCAACACGCGACAGACAAAGATCGACGGATCGTTTTGGCACAAGAAGGCGTGTGCGAAAGAGATGGCGCACAAACGCGAAGCAACAATTTCAACGGTAATTACCAAAGCAAGACAAGAAATCAATCCTAATGACAAAACGAAAATTGTAGCAATTGAAAGCTCTCAACTGTGTCTGTACACAGTTGTATATAAGTATGTACATATATACATGTGCATGTATGGGTGCAGCCTGGGAAAATGCGATGGTCAGCGTTAATTAAATTAAACAACAGCTTAGAACGGCGCCCAACAATTGAGATAAAGCGGCGCCCTTTCGAGGAAGCGTTTTGTAGCAGTTAAAAAAAGAAAAACCCAAATAAAATGCAACAACAACAACAACAACAGCTATCCACCAAATGGCAAACGAACAACGAGAAATTGGTGCGCAAGTAAATTACGGAATCGCTCAAGTGCTGATTGAGAATTACACGCGAGGTGAATTTACCAATGGTAAATGAAAGAGTGAAGAGTGTAGACACAGAGTGGAGATTGTTGAGTGTAGCTTAGCTGCGGGTGATTTTAGGCGACAGAGAGAGACAGAGCGTCGAAGAGAGTTGAAATGAACTAATGTCCAAGCAAAAAATGAAGAAGAAGAAGCAGCAGCAGCAGCAGCAGCAGTGGTCGATGGCGACGTTCGCTAACAGCAAAAAGTTTATTGAACTTTTTTCGACGTTTCGTTTGCTTATATAGCTTCATTATGTGCCTTTGTTGTTGCTATTGTAGCGACTGGAAAGGTGTACAAAACTACAAACGCATATTAATGAGCTTTGCATGCGTCTGTGTGTGCGCGTATTTTCGTAATAAATTAACAGAGTCAGGTACTATGGCGTGCCAGTAAAGAAATGTATTGAAAGCAAATAATCAACTGAGCAAATTGCAAGCTTTCAAGCTGCGCTATTAAATACATATAATTGAGCAGCACGCGCACACACACACATTCATATATACATACACATACATATGTGCCCACAGTTGGCAATTCACAGGTGCCAGTGCGAGTCGCAATGCATGTCAAACTGTTTATAGGCTAACTGGCGTGCATAACTAGCAATGTAAACAACAAATTGGATGTGAAGTAGGTAGAGGGAAAAACAGGGCAACGCCAACCAACGACCTTCAATCATAAAAAATGAGAAGTAATAAAAACATCAACACACAAAAGCAGCAGCAGCAGCAGCGGCAGCGGCAGCAGCAGCAGCGACGGCAGCGCAGTCATAAAGAAAGTCAAGCGAACGAAAGCGTTCGCAAAACATACAAACATATAATAAAAAGGGAAAAACGCAATTTTAGATTGAAAGCGGCCGGCGAATGCTTCACACAGAAACACACACTCACACATTCACACACACACATACACTCATACACACATGCACGCAAGAAGTGAAAATGTATGAATGAATCCAAGTGTCGGGCCGTATGTGTGTAACGTCGTAACGCAAACAAAAACGCTACGTAGAGCGTAAACGTAAAACGCGACTTTTGATATTGAGAGAAATGTAAAAAATAAAAATAAAACGAATAAAAAAAAAACCCAATTCAATTGATAGACAGCGAGACGACAGACAGAGAGAAAAAGGAGAACACTTGCCGGCACAGAAAATGCGGCACAAAGCGAACCGAGCGCTAAACGCGTCGACCAAAACAAAAAACAACGCTATGAAAAATATATAAAAAGCAACAACAAAAATAATCATAAAAAATGCTCAAAGTCAAACATACACACACACACACACGCGCGCGTAAACAAGCGACAGAAGGCAAATACATAAAAGAAAACAAAAAGTAAAAGTTGAATTTTTCCAAAGAAACTGCCGAGCAAAACACAGAATCACGCGAAAAATAATAATAATAAAATACAAGCAGAAAAAGCAAAGCGACAACGGCAACGGCAGCGGCGACGACAAAACAAATAACGTGTGGGAAGCGTGTGCGAGAAGATGAGATAAAGACGTAAGAAGAGTCTGGGGGGGGTAATGTGGAAGGTGAGAGGCAGGCGGCAAAGGCAGCCATAACAACTACGCGCCAGACAAGCAGACGCAGCAGCAGCCGCAGCAGCAGCAGCGCACAAAGCGTGGCGTAAAAAGCTTTAAGAACTAAGCAATTTTTATAGCCTTGTCTACGAGAGCTACGAGAGCAAAAGAAAATATAGAAAACGGCACATAAGACGCCACTGTCTCAGACAGGAAGACGTTACCAGACGAGGGGTATGGTAAGGGGGTCAACAGCACAAAAGAGAACTGACAACATGTGGAGTTAAAGTAGCAGCAGCTGAGAAGTTGCACAAGTGCCGATTTAATTCACACACACACAAACACAAACGCACACACACACACCAAACACATGTACACACGTACAGAGCAAATATATGTTAAGCAGCTGTTAAATGGATAGCAGTAGTAGCAGCTGCGTCGATACGCTGCTCCCACGTAGGATAACGGTACCGGCCACTTAAGTCCAAAAATAAGTATTTTACCGTTTAAATGTGTATGTATGTGTTAGTGTGTGTGTGAGAGCTGCTAAGAGAAGAGAGGGAACTGTAAAAGTTGAACATAAGCTTCACTTGTTGATGCTGCGACAGGAAATAAGCATCAAAGCAGTTGCTGCACTTTAAAGTGGAACTAAACATTTTTGAGGGAGATAGCGAAAAAGACGTTTAATCTTAACGAATGAAATCAAGGAAACATCAACAGCTGCTTTTGAGTCACATTTAAAAGGAAGCTCTACAAAATGTCGAATATTGAAATTGGCCTTTCAAAAGAGGACAAACATATGCAAACATATGTATGTGTACATAGTTAAAAGTGTCCTCTGATATCCGGACAATAATATAAGGCTCACTCTAAATTGATACCCATAACATTTAAATTCAAAGAGAACGGCACATGCCAATGCTAAATAAAAGAGAGGGCCGCCGCTCTTTTGCCCATCCATTCCCATAAACGTTTTCAACGATTTCAAATCAAAGCTTCAATTATGCAAAGCTTAATATATGCAAACACAATGCGACGAGGGGAACAAGAAGAAGAAGCAGAACAACAACAACAATGACAACACCTCTGCCATAAGTGAAAAAGAGGCGGCGCTTCAACGCCCACAGGAAGTGCTGGCCATTCAGTCATTTAGTCATTTGGTCATTTAGACAGGACAGAAACAGACAACGCTTAAGCCGACGGACATTGGCATGTTTATTGAAGACGGAGGGGTAGGGGCGCGAGACCACAAGCTCGACGAGCTTGAATTGAAAACTTATAAAACAGAATCAACTCAAACTGAACTGTGAAGCGCGCTGAACTGAACTGAAATTGAACTCTCACATATCTCCACACACACACACACACACACACACACACACACACACACACCCTTGCATACAGTCAGAGGGAGAGAGCGCTACAATGACGCCGACGACGACAGCGTGTGACAGGCAAGCAGGGCATTTGGCGAATGCAGCGCAGGCTGACTCACACAGACGGACAGACAGACAGACAGACGGGGAGAGACGGGCAGGCGAGGCAAATACAAATCGTGAGGCTTAATATGCATGGCTGGATAAATTGCTAGGCTGCCTGCGACGTCGCCGTCGCTGTCGACGTCGCTGTCGTTGATTGAAGCAGCGCCAGCCAGCAGGCCGAGGCCATTGCAGTTATTGAACATGCCAAAGGGGCGGCGTCGACGACGACGGCAACGTAAGCGTCAGTCAGTCGACGACGTCGCTGCTTGATTGGACTTGGACGAACCTCAAAACGTGCCATTTTCAAGCTGCCTCAGCTTGATGTTTATTTGTACGTAAGTGTGTGTGTGTGTGTATGGGTTTTGTGTTGTAGCTGTTTTGTTTGTGGCTTCACTGGCAGAAAGGTTTTGCACACCAATGCGCACACACACACACACACACACACACACACAAGCACACGGTTAATTTGCCATTTTTATGGTTTCATGCCTCTGGATAGCCGCTGTTAGCCTAAATAGAATCCACTAACTAAAAAAAAGCTCGCGATGAATTTCATATTCATTTCAGCAAACTAAATACGAATCACAACAAAAAATACAAAAAATTCCAGGCTGGAGAGCGACTGGAAACTGGACAGTTGCCGCTTATGCAAAATTCAAAACTGGATGAAGCTGGGAATACGTCGCTTGGGTATGATTGAGTGTGAAATACCCTATGTATACTCCTTCTTGATGTAGGATAGTTTCCAAAAAAGTATGCTACGAAAATAGACGATGATTTTCTAGTTTTAGTATTATTATGTATAGTATATTATGTATATTATATATATACATATATAGTATTCAAAAAATACTAAACAACTAGATAAAAGGTATTTTTCCATATATGTCAATAAATATCATATGCATAGTAAAACTTTATACGTTCTTTTCGTGCCAAAAGTTCCTGATAACTTCTAGTCTTATTCGATATACCCCTTTACCAAGCAAGTTACAGGGTAAAAACTAAATGACCAAAATTTCAATTCGTAAGCCAAAGCTGTGCAAAGCTCTCCCTGGGGCCGTGCCGTGGAGGACCTCCCTGGCAGCAGCAATCGCAATCTCTGGAGCCCATTTCGGAGCGATGTGTATGCAAAATATATTTCACATTTATAAGAAGTTGCTATAAAAACAAAAAACAAAAAAAAGAAGACAACAAACAACAACTCAAATGACGAAAGCCAGAAGAGGAAAATAAAATAAAATCATCATCATTTATGCAGATTCCGAGGCAGAGATATGGCAACGACAGTTTGTATGTGCAGACATATAGCGTATATATGTACATAAGTCTATATAAACCAAAACTAAGATATGCATAAATTTACATATGTAAAACAACTGACTGAAAACTGAACCAGAAAAAATAAAAAAAAACGCATAGGAATAAAACCAAATGCGTCCCGTTTTGTTGAGTATCCCTCGCGTCCCTTTTTTTTTGGGTATTTTTTTGGTAGGTTTTAGCATTGCAAATTGTAGTTTTGCCGTCTGCCCGAACAGATTTTTGGGCAACAAAATATCTACATAATATATAAACGCACAGACATGCCAGATACATAAGATATATACACACATATACACACACACACATATATACATATATATATATATGTATATGTTTATACGCACATATAAAACTTTCTTTCTTTTTGAAAGTAAACACACGCAACGCAAAAGGCAATATACATATGTATAAACATGCACACACACCTATACACAAACATACACACACATATACACACTCACACACACACATATACACATCTATACACATATGCACACACATCTACACACATCTATACACTCATTCCCACACACACACTCACACACATGCATAAAAAATAAAAGTGATTGGAACTTTTTCTTGCTGATTTTTATATGCGATATCTCGCCACATATCCAAGCAACGCAGCCCCAATGAAATATTTATAAAAAAAGAAATTTTTTGTATACCCTAGCCAGGGGCATATTGATATCATTGTTAAGTATGTAACATTGTCCAATCAACCAATATGTATATATATATGTATGTCTATATGATCTTGTTCAGGATAAAACAGTCTCTTTGAATGCCTGTCTTTAGTTGTTCTTATAAAAACAACAATATCTTGCCCTTTTAAGTCGAGTGCGTTCGGATTTGTTTCGCTTTATCATTTGTCTATAAAAGGAAATACTAGTCAAAAGAAAAAGAGTTCCTGCATGAAGACGGTTAAGCTATAGCAGAAAGTATTAGTCAGGACTTCCATGTAAACAACTTGGACGACTTTAAAGATATGAAAATTCTATGAAAATTGCATAAATTTGAGGTTTTTAATGGCTAAGATCTTTATACTATATTCTACAAATGCGATGTAAGCTAATCTTGCGACTTTAAAGAAATATTAAAAGTATGGAAATATTGAGTTTATATAAAGGTATTCCTTAGCTCCTGCAAGGATATCAATTCTTCCTCAAGCTGCAGAGTACCATGATATACATATATCTACTTCCCTATACTACATATTTGCACATTCATTTTCCTGCAAGGGTATCAACTCTTCGTCAAACTGCGTTGTTTTGGTATATTCATTTTTTATACATTTTATTTGTGATTTGTTCTGTCTTGTTGAAGCCGCCTGCGCATAAGTTGAACATTTTCTGATTACAATGCAAACTTCCTGTGGCAGCTGATAAGGCGGCAACTTTACAGCCGCTTATCGACTATGGAACCAGTTCCAGAAGTCCCAAAGAGTTGTAATTCAGTGTCAAAGGTATTGCCAGATACCCAAACATTTCCTAGAATCAACAACTTTTCGGTTACAAAACCGATTTCTCAACTAAAACAGCAACTAAAACAACAACAACAACAAGAACAAAAGCAACAACAACAGAAGCAACAACTGCGAGCTATAACGAGCTAAAAGACACCCGCAAAACTGCTGCAACTCCCCCACAATACCTTACAACATACCTCCCCCCCCCTCCTCCACCTTACGACCCAGCTTGTTGACCAGCAAAAATTGACGACAAAGACCAAAGCCAAAATTTGCCAAATTTGCTAAAACTTAGAAACTGGCGACGAGGCTGTCGTGATGGCAGCCGCTTCTTCTTCTTCTTCTCCACGTGCCTGTGTGTGTGTGTGTGTTGTTGTTGTTGTATTGGTAAGTAAATTATGTTAATTGTATGCTTTGACAGACACACCAGAGCCACACACAATCAACCCAGGCGAACACCCAGGCCACAGACCAAGTCGTTGGCCACAAAAACAAAATACGAAATATATAAATAACATAAAAACTTGAATCAGAACGAATCTTAAATACTCTATTGAGTTTTAACACAGTAAAGATTGAAAATTATAGACAGTTTGATGATTTTACTATCGATAAGGAACTATTGATATATGATTTATCGATTTGCGAAGCGATTCGTTCGTTTTTATTCACATTTATCGATAATTATTGAGTGTGGAGTCAAGTTACGTGGATTGTTCTCGGCATTTATCGATGTTTGATAGCCATAAGCAACAATTGATTCAAATTGATCTAAAATTTGATTTATTTATCGATAGGTAAGTAAGCATTTATCGATAAGTAAGATATGTAGATTGTTATCGGTAGTAATCAATGCACAATATCCATAAGTAGCAATCGATTGTTATGTCGTAAAACATCGACTTGTTATCGATAACTTTCTGCAAGTTCTATTTTATGAAGGAACTCGTAAATTGTTTATCACCAAATTCGAACCCGAAAAACCCATTCCACAAAGTGTATAATTTGAATTTATGTACAAAGCATGCAGACAATGTTGTCTTGTGGAAACACATGTATACATATGTGCACATCTGTCTGATATATATACACACATATATATGCATATATGTATATATGTTGAGCCGAAAGAAATTGAAATTCATTTGGTGTGCGAGCAGAGTCAGAAATCGGAACATTACGAATCCAGAACATGTTGGCTAGAAGAGTTAAGACAAGGTAGTACAATAAATCTACAAAGATCTACACAGATATATAAATTTGTACTTTAGTTTTAATATAAAGAGCGCACAATTATAAACCGAGACTTCCGTTGAAGATAATATTTAATAGACTTATTTCCAATACAATTTATTATTAACAAGCTGCGAGCGGAAACGTTTGCTTTGTGTGTGAAACGCTCGGATCAGATCCAGAAATCAGTCAAAGCTTTACCCAAAATACAAAATGAGATACAAAAGAAAGAAACGAAATACGTTAAAAACGTGCGAACTAAACTTACAAACAAGAAAAACGCCGGCCACAAGACAAGCGCTTGAGAAACTTTATTTGACTCTGCTTCATTTTTTTTTGGCCACAAGAAACTGGTTTGTAGAAGCCGGCTGGAATAGTGTTTGATTGTGTGTGTATGAACGTGTGTGTGTGTGTGGGACTATGGCTAAAACGCATGACTTCAGCTAACCACAAGCAACGGCAACGGCAACGGGCAACGGCAGCGACTCGATTTCCCAGCTCAGCAGCTGTTTGTTGACCTCAAAGTCAGAGCCAAGTCGAGTCGCGCAGCCAGGCGGCAGAAGTCATGGTTATGGCCAGCCGTAAAAGAGAAGCGAAGCCAAGCCAAGTAGCCAAGTTAATAATAGGCAGCAGACCTCGCCAGCCAAGAGCAGAACGAACCTTACTGGTTTTCATTTTCTTACCCAACCTCAATACCCCTCTCTGTCGCTGTCTCTGTCGCTGTCGCTGTCTCTGTCTCTGTCGCTGTCTCTCCCCTTCAGTCTACACTCAGTCAAGTGTTGGCTTACACATTATGGCCAACACAAGGCAACAACAACCGGCAAAAGTGTTATTTATAGCATTTGTTGTTAATTCTTTTAAGCTACAATTGAGTAATCATGCGCATAAAGTGAGTGAACTCACGAGTGCTTAGAGTAGAGCCCAAAGGCCTCTCTAGAAATCTTTATTCTATTCTTTACAATTATGGAATTAAGCTAGATAGGAACCAGATTTAGAAATATAAGGAAGAATTAGGTTCAAATAATGAAAACAATAAACTAATTTTCTAATATGATATCATTTTTATACCCTGAACCCATTGGAAATAGGTAAAAGGCTTATAAAGTGTAAGATGTAAATGTCTGCAACAGGCAGAAGGAAGCATCTCGGACCCCATAAAGTATATAGATATATATCCTTGATCAGCATCAACAGCCGAGTCGATCTAGCAATGTTCGTCTGTCTGACCGTTGGACAACGCTTAATTCTGGCACTCTAAACACATGTTGTTTACTAATTTAAGTTATTTCTTGAAGATAGTATAAATAACTAGCATAAGCAACTGCAAACAGGTGACTTCATTGACGACAACTTTGAACTGGAAACATTCGAAATATGCAGGAAATACCATAAAGAGCCCCCCAAGAAGAAGCAGCAGCAACAACAACAACTTGCAACATGCGCAACAAACACAAGAAGAGGAAGAAGAAAATGCCAACAGGAATTTCAACTATGAAAAATGCGGCATAAAGAAAAAAGAGATGTTGCTGAGGCGGCGCGACGACCCACTTAAACAACCAGCTGAACAACAACTGCAAGAAAACTGAGCGACAGGCGGAACAAGAAGAAGATGAAGAAGAAGAAGCAAGTAATAACAACAAACAGAAGAAACGAAAAGACCTATAAACAAAATATAAAACGAAAATAAGACAAATCTTCAAGGACGTATTCAAGGTAAACATATGCGAGAGGCACACGGCCAAAGCCAAAGCCAAAGCCAAAGGCAAAGGCAAAAGACAAAGAGAGCGAAAGGAGGAGACAACGGGAAAGCGGCAAAGCCAAAGAGCAGTAAATAAGTAAAAGTAGAAGAAGAAAAACAACAAAAACAACGCTGAAGAAAACGCGACCTGTTTGATGTGCAGCAACAACAACAACAACAACAACAACAACAACAACAACAACAACAAGCACACACAAAAAGGAGATGTGAAAAGCAAGTGCAGGAAAAACTCGTTTCAAGCAACAGGAATACGTTACGTACACAGACACAACGCCCCGCACCCCGCCCTGGCCAGCTCACCCACAGCCACTTAAATGTAGGTAAGTGTGCCCATAAAATTTAATCAAAAAGCAAAACGTTTGAAAATGCGCCAAACGTCAAGGAGGAGACCAAAAGAAGCAAAAACAACAAAAACAAGAAGAAGAAGTAACATAAGAAAGAAGCACGCGAATGGAAGCAGTGAAAGAACCAGTGAAAAAAGCAGTAAAAGTTGTAAAGGGGTTCGAGCCAAAAGACGTGCGCATATTGTGAGCAGCCAGTTTGATAACAGGGCCTAGACACACACACACACACACACACTCAACACACACATATGTGTGTGTGTGTAACCCAGATTGCCAGACATAAATTATGCAAGATAGAGCAAGGCCAAACGCAGGAGCTGGAACTGTGTTAGCTCTAGGTACATATATGTATGTACATATATAGGTAGCAATAATAGCGGGCAAAAAGAGGAAGATGAAATTTAAGCTAAAGAAATAGGATCGCAGGCAGGCGCCTGCCCAGACAAGGTCAAGGTCTAGCTGGTAAATGCGTAGACATATTATAACCTTGAAACTGCACAAGGCAGCAGTCGGCAGACGGCGGTCGCAGCAGGCGGTATCTAAGACGCCAAACAAGGACTGGCCGAAACGTGTTTGGGCCCGGCTGAAACAGGTTCTGCAGCCAAAACACATATCGCAACGCTGCAACCGTCTGCCGTTGGCCACTTCTAATGTCCAGTCTAAGGCCTACACTGTGCAGCAACAAAATGCCACGATTCGGAATACGTTCGTTTTGTTTTGCAGCAAGAAAACGTTTACGAATGTGGCAGAAAGAAGAACTAACAAGCATTACTTCACGAGAGCGCAAAGGCTTGAGACAGTTGGAGTTGTAGTAATAACTAGAGAGAAAAGGACAGCTAGAATTGCAGAGAAGATAGTAGTAGCTGGAGAAGTAGAGGATATTAGTGTAGAGGGTATTACCGTGTAGTGTCAAGTGTAGTAGTAGCTATATTAGTGGAGAAGTAGTATAGAGTATAATAGCTAATTTAGTAGGGTGTAGTAGCTAAGTTAGTATTAGTTACAGTATTAGTAGCTAGAGTAATTGGACGATTGCAAAGAATCGCAACAGAGCCTTTGCAGTGCTACGTTTGCTTGCAAGCAAAACGTTTACGAATGCGCAACAAAGAAGAACGCAAAACGACATAACCTAGAAGATACAGGAAAAGCCAGACTATGGAATTGGTTTAGATGGTTGTTAGTATCTAAGGTGAATCCCAACGAGTTGAAGTCAGCTTTGGGGCAGAAAACATTTGCAAATTTTGAAGTGTCAGAGTTTTAGGCTCAAGGTGTTTCTGATTTCGAAAAGTTCCAACTTTCCAGCGACTAGTTTGATTCTAAAATCTTCAACTAACAACAAGCGAATAAGTTGGAATACACCAAAAACTGTAGCACAGTGTAATGCCAAAGAGAATAAAAGGCAATAAACGAGCTGTTTGGCTACCTGCCTCAGTTTGAAGCCGCAACCTGTTGCAACCACAAGCTGAAAAGTAAAATTGAAAGTCATTTTTTTGGAAAACGATCGCAATCAACGAACAAAAGACACAAAACACACGGAAGATTCTATTTTATAAATTGCCGTCGTCGACGTCGTCGTTTTGTTGTTTTCTTTTTTAGCACCTAAGCGGCTTGTAAAGTCAATGTGCCTGGCCATAACCACACACACACGCACAACACACGCACACACATACCACTCACGCACACACACAACAGACGCACCACACAGAACACAAAGCACACACAACACACACAAAACACACAACACTCACAACACACGCACAACACACGCACACACAACACACACACACACACACACACACACACACACACACAACACACACACCACACAGCACACGCACAACACACACAACATACACAACACACACAGCACACCCAACACACACACCACACACACACTCACAATACACACCATACACAAACTTACAACACACACACCACACACACACACAACACACACACACACACAACACACACACAGCACACACAACACACACACACACAGCACACACACGCACAACACACACACACCACACACACAGCACACACAGCACACACAACACATACACAACACACACCACACGCACACACACACACATCTTATACAGCTCTATAAATGCTGCTACCTAGAAGCATAGACTTTAATTGTCATGGGAGCCGCACTTTATTCTATTTCTATTTATTCTATTTTTATTTTTATATTCTTATTTTTTTGGTAATTAATTCTACGCACTTGCACAACGAATGTCGCAATAATTTTCGGCCTAAACCGTGGGCAAGACCAAGAAAAAAAATAAAACTTTTATATATATAGGATTTTCAAGGTCTAATGAGTTTGTTGGCAGCGAGAAAACCATTGAAAATAACGAGCTGTGGGCCTAGAAAAATTATAAACATCATTGTGTTAAATGAAGAAATGAATTAAATAGTTAATGAACATTCGAGGCGAAACTACGCTTGGCTTAAAGACAAGTTCAAGGCCCCAACTAGGCAATAGATACGGACGCACACACACACACGCACACTCACACACACGCACACTCAAATATATATAGATAGTTACACACTTTGTTGCAAATTGATTTATTTTTGCCACTTAAAAGAGATTTCGCCAAATATTTCGTTTGATTAATTAGTATTAATTATATGTCGTCTATATGTATTCGAACCAATCAACTTTCTGCATTCAAATATTTCGTAAAAGTTATACAATCTTTGTTTGAAAAAAAAAAACAAAAACCAAACAATACAAAGCAACAAATTGTAAAACGATTACATAAGCTTATGAATTTTTTGGGTTTGGAATCGCTTTTTTGTGTGTTCACAATTTGGCATGCGGGAAGCGGATGGGATCGGGGGGAAGCGCTGGGAACGGGGGGAAGCGATGGGAACGAGGGGAAGCGATGGGAACGGAGGGGGGAGGGCGAACGTTTGACGGGTTTGGGATGAGCTCATTTTGGTTTCGGGGCATACAGAAAAATGATTATCGAAATATAATAGGGGTATTTATCATACATATGTACATATGTATATACACACGAGTATAGCCGCGTCTCGTTTACCTGATTGGCCAGTTCCTTGAGAACTGATTGGTTTTTGGGGATTGACTGATAAGAGCCGAATAAGCGAGATAAGCAACAGAAAGGCAAGACTTATAGTTAATTATAGAACTGACAGTCGATTCAAATACTCCCATTCAACAAAACACAGCTTAAGATAATCATATTCTACTGGATATTGTGCAAGTCTCTAAGGGTTCGAATAGGTCTATTTGTTGCAGGAAGTAGAACATATATCGGAAACGGACAAATCAGACATCTACATATATCAGACATCTATATCTATCATATAGCTTCCATTGAAACAAACGCTAGAAAAGTGAGTTCTTCTATGAAAAACTTTTATGTTTTATCTTCATGAAACTCGGCGTTAAAAAGTTTCACTTATCTTATCCAGAACGGACACCAGGCAAAAAATATTCTGTTTCTCAATATGTTGTCTACAAATGTTATCAAGTCTTTCATGTGCCAAAGATATCCTTATAATAATACATTGTCCAAGAAATAGATTGTTTAAAAGTTGAGTTATAAAGTGTAAGAAACTTTTGTGCTTTTAGAGATATTTTGATTAATAAGACACATTGATTAAAAAACTGTTAAAACTAAAACATAGACATTATCTTTGAATATTGGCTCGTAAATTGACTTATTTTGTTTGTTTACCTCAACACAAGGGTAATAAATCTTCGGCTATGCGATATAAACATTTGTGTCTTGTTGTCTTCGCAATCAGCAAATGTTAACTTAAAGATCATTAACTGCACGCATTAGATGAAATTTTTATTAAATTCAAAGACTAATTACCAGCTAATAATAACTAATGGCAAAACCATAAGAGAGCTGATCCAAAGACCTGGAGAGGCTGGCTGCGCGTTTGTGGGGCCAGCTGCAGGCGCTCAAGAGAGAAAGAGAAAGGGAGAGGGAAGGGAGAGAGAGGGTGCGAGAAGACCTCAATAAGAAATAAAATGTGAACATACAAAAAAAAAGTTGAGAAAAAACAACATCGCACACTAGAGAATCTTAATTGAATTTTGGTTTAGCAGCAGCAGCAACAAGAGAGGCAACACGCATTGCGGCGTGTTGCAGCAGAAGGGTGCGGGGCGGGGCGCTAATAAGTTGATTATAAAATAATAATTACAGAAAAAGCAAAGCTAAAATACAACAACAACAACAAGCAGCAGCAGCAACAGCAGCAACAAAATTAACGAGAAAGTCGTTGCACGCTGATTAGCTTTGTGGTGTGGTGTGTGGCATGTCGGCTGCAGCTTTAACTGTTTGCTAACACTGGAAATTGGAAATTGGAAGCTGAAAGCTTGGGCCATGCGGCAGGCCAGCTGCTGTTGCTGATTAAGCTGCCGCCGCCTGTGGCACGTACGCAAAAGTGTTAATTGCAAATGACCAGAAGAGTGCGAAGAAGAGCATGGTAGAGCAGAGAAGGGGGAATGGGAGCTAAGCGGCGGTTGCATGTGCAACCCCGTTACCGGGGCTGCTGTTGATTGAAAATGCGGCTTCAGAGGCTGCCAGCGCAGGCGCCACAACGTGCAGGCAGTAGGAAAAGTGAAGAGAAACGTGGGGTTATTCGATGATCAGAGCCAAATGAACAGCAATTGGATTATAGTTAGGCGCGCCGAAGTGGGCGAAAACAAGGCGGAGGGGAGTGGCTGGAGTATAACTAACAACAAAAACAACAAGAAAAATAACAAAAAGAGAGAGTAGTGCGCCACACGCAGACTTCGGACAGCGGCAGCGACGTCGACGTCAATGCGAGGCGTCAATGAACCGGTTTGCAAAGGGTCGAATGGTCGAACGGACGACGCATACGCGTCAGCAATAATTAATCAATCAATAATTGAGGCAAGCAGACAATGTGCACAGTGACAGGCAGCTAGAGCGAGAGAGCGCCATGCAGACTAATGAGCAGCAGAAGAAAACGAAAAGCAAAATGGCCGGCACATTAGCCGGACACATCCGGTGATCGGTTGGGTCACACAAGTGCTGAGACTGCGCGCCCTCTGCACTCAATCAAAGGCGCGCTCTCTTCAGCTGACTCCCGCTCACGCTCTCGCTCTCGCTCTCGTTCTGCATAACTGCAGAGCGCAAATATCCCCAAAATATGTTCCCAAAAATATCCCCTTGCACATTGCAGCATAAATGGGAATTGCCAAAATAAACGTATCGAGAATATTGTGTCCAAAAAAAAAGAAGGAAAATAAAACAACTGAGCGAGCAACTTACTTTCTTTGACTTTCTTTTGATCGCACTTTTAGCTATTGTTGTTATTGTTGTTTTTATTGCCTGCTCTATTTTTTTTGTTGCACTTGTTGTTGCTGTTGTTGCATATTTTGCTTTTGCTTGCACTTTTTTTTTTGTTTGAAGGTGTTTTTCGTATATTCGCGCGGCGACGACGACTACGACGTTTTCGAAAAGACGCAGCGCGAAGGAGAGCAAGAGGAAGAGGAAGAAGACAAAGCGGCAAACACAAGACAGGTACACACGTACGTTGCGACTGTGCATTAAAATCGAACTGAACTGAAAACCAAAGAAGAGCAAGAGCAAAAAAATTCCAAAACCCAACTTTTTTCCGTTTCGTTTCTGTTCGGCGACGTCTGACGACGGCAACGACGACGACGACGGCGACGACGACGAAGACTTTCAACGACGACACGTCCACGTTGGCGTCGACGGAGACGGCAACGTTGTTGGTTAACGCCGCCGGCGGAGCGGCAACAGCAGCTTAGCGTGGCCCGTTCGTTCAGCTTGGCTTGACTTTCGCAGCGGCTCGTGTGCGAGCGAACGGGCGAGCAAGAGACAGAGCGAGTCTCTTCCAGTCGGTGGCACTCTTTCGCACTTACGCTGTGTATATCAGTGTGTGTGTGTGTGTGAGTGTGTGTGCTCAGGTAGGGTGTAAATGTGTGAGTCCCTTAGGTAAGCGACGATGTGGAAGAAAGAAAATGTGTCCAACTTTGCGAACAGGTAGACCGACGACGGCGTCATCATTGCCGGTGCCGCGTTGCCGATGCCGGTGGCAGCGACTGAGACGGCGGCGTCGTCGCAAACGCTGACTTCGTTTTTGCGGCTTAAATACACACACACACACACACAAACACAAAGAGAGCGAAAGAGAGAGAGGGAGACAGATACTCGATATCAGCATAAGGGTGATTCAATATATGAAAACAACATTTGCTTCTTCAAAGGTGCCAGCAGCTTAAGAGATTTAGGTTTCAAATGCACTGATCTAGAAAGGACAGGATAAAGCAATAAGCTGAGCTAAGTCCTTTGGAAAGTATAATATTTTTATTTGACGCAAGATCGTTGTATATTTAGATTAAATGAAAATGGGAACAGTTAGGGAAATAAAATGTTTAATCTCAATGTTAAGTCTCAAAGGAACTGTAAACTCAAACATATGAAAGTTTTTCTTTGAAATTGTAAGATTAATAAAGCTCCTTTCAATAATAATTTGATCATTTTTTATCATCACATTTTTCATTTAAATTCTTTTCAAGTTTTATTCTTTAGCTACGCTCCTTGAAGTCATTTTTTTTATAATATGATCAACTTGTGTTACCCTAATGTAATCGCACAGGTAAACTAAAGGTTTTATGCATATTGGGGCGCAATGCATAAACACACAAATCAACAAATATACATAGGGTATCTATATGCACATACATATACATATACAGATAAATATGCATATATGTACATATATATCCAGACATATAGCACCGGGCAACAAGAAAGCATACGTCATATACATATAGTGAAATTATATGTGGAGAGCGCAAAAAAAACAAAACATGGCAACAACAATTTTTGCGCGTGAGTAATTTGTTGCCAATGGAACAACAACAACAACAACAAGTCGCAAGCTGATGCTGTTGTTGTTGTTGTCCCTTGTGAGGCTTCCGCTGCAGGTAGAGGTCTCCTCTGTGCCTGACTGTGTCTATGTGTGTGTGTCTGTGTGTGTGTGTCTGTCTGTGTGTGTTGAACTGGCTTTGGTAATTATCGGTTTTCGATGCCATATGCGGAATTGAGCGCAAAGCATGCAACTGCAACAACAACTATCGAACTGCTTATCGTTTTGGTGTGCAACAGCCCTAAGCCCATTTAACAATAAGAACACTCGAAGAAAATTCTTAAACAAATCCTATATTTGCATAAGCTTAAATCAAGTCCAATGAAAATTAGAAGAAGCATTTGCCTTCTAAAGAAATTTCAAGAGCTCTTTAATGCAGCATAGAAAACAAGCTTGACTTTTGCCCAAGTTTTCACTCGATGTTCCTGCTTATTTCTCTCAGTGTGGCCAGTTGGTAGTGGACGCGGGGGCCGTGGGACAACTGCTTTGGGGGTGTTATTTTCCACAAAGTTGCTAAGTAGACACAATATGCTGCCCCGTTGCCGTTGGCCTGGCTACTTAAGTATTTCGACATTTTTCGCCACTCACGAGTCATGAGTGTTGTCTACCGTGTTATTGTTGTTGTTCTTGTTCTTTTTTTTGTTTTCATTCCTTCTTTTTCGATGCATGTGAGTGTACTAACTCAATTAGCACATCGTGTATGTGTGTGTGTGTGTGTGTAGTCGTTGTTGTTGCTACTGTTCAAATGTCATATGCTTGAGATGTGCGCGTGACAACAGCTGTTTATCCTTTTAAACTGCTCGCCAGTGTTGTAAAAGTTACAGCAGATACTTTTAATGATCTTTCGATAGACACTCAGTATACCAGTGTTGGGTAATTTGTGAGGATAATTAAAGAAAGGGCGATTGTTTGCGTTTGTGTTTATTAATTGAAGATCGTTTCTTTTGTAAAGATCGTAATATATGCTTAAGCATAAGATTAAAGCGATGTATGTATCGATATAGAAATAAGCGATGTATGTATCGATACTCGACTTACTTTTGATAGATTGAACTGAGCGTATGGATTGTCGAGGAGTAAACTACAAACTTCCCATTTTAAATGTCTCAAAATGAGATCTTAGCTCTTTTATCGATCAAACTCTCATTTTGTTCGTGTTTTCCGCTCGTGCTTCGAAATATCGACACGCGCTCATCTCTAGCAAACTGACGACAGTTGGTTAAGTTCAGCTTCTTTTTGGCAGCTCCAACACTGACACACAGAACCAGAACACACAAAGTACACCAGGTACTACATATGTTCAGGAGCTCAGACAACAGCCAAAACAACAAAAACAAAACAACAACCAGGCAAGTCGATTGGCTCTGGCGATTCCAGGAAACTGGCCAAGAGACGGCGATCCATTCGAGCGACCGACATCGATTCGACAATCGTGCAAGCCAAAAAAAAAACAAAAAAACAAAAAAAATATCAGCTCGAACAATGAAGCGGCAAGTGGCAAGTGGCCAAAAGGGGCAAGTAACCAAAGCAGGGCAGCGACACGCCCATTTCAACATACAGAGCACACACAATGTGAATGCCACAGGTAATCTTTATATGTATATACCTGGACATACATATCCATATATATATTGCGGAGTGTATCACGCTTTGATGCAACCCAAGGGCAGAGAGGGCAGCTCTCAAAACTCTGATCGGCGGCGTCACTCAGACAACTGCTTTTTTTTCGCTCGTTTAACTACCCTGTTATCTTGCTCACTAAAGGATGGGTATAGTGCATTGTCATTATATACGAACAGACAGAAATGCTTCAGTTTATGTGCTTAAGACGTTTCCGAGAGCAAGCTTTATCCATATCGATAACATGATCGATATTAAAGTTGACAGCTGCAACTGTTGCATTGTCCTGATATCGATTCAGGTATTCACATGATCTTTATCGATAGTTAATCGATAGTTTTGCAGACCTATTATATATATAAATCACGACTTAAGTCTATAGAGGAACAAGCCGATAAAAATGTAAACTTAATAGGTATCGATATAAAGCTAACAAGGGATTTAGCATAATTTTCGAAGAGTCTACCTGATGCAACATCTAACGGGGAATTTAGCTGCGGAATACAGTTTGAGTTTAAAAACTATCGATAAAGAACTGTCGATAAAGAACTATCGATAAAAACGATAAAGATAAATATCAATTAAGACCTATCGACAACTAACTATTCCTAATTATAACAAAGCCAAATAAGCGTAAGCTTCTACTCGATGCAACAGGGTATTCAACTGTCCGGGTACATGGTACAGGGTACAGGGTATTCAACTGTCGACTACAATATTCTGCTGCCATATTTTGTATACTTTATTATTGACACAAAACTCAAGTCCGTTCAACATTTTTGCATTGTGATTCAGTTTGCATTTCTTGTAGACATTTTCTCAAAATTGGAATTCGCACACACTCACACACGCACGCACACTCTCGCACACACACACTCTCGCACACACACACTCTCGCACACACACACACGAACACTCACACACGCACACACATTCAAATTGAGCTACATATATACGAATATTATGTATATATGTATGTTTGTTTTTAGTTACTTTTATATTGGTTACAATCTGTGGCCAGATCGCAGTGAAACTTACAGTTTTTACTTTCTTGCATTGCTGCAGTTTTTTTTTTCCCCCAGCTTGTGGAGGGTTTTTTTTTGGGCGTTTTACACTGTCACGACTTTTGCTTACCTGTCAAAGAGAAAGATAGAAAGAGAGCAAAACGAATTGAGGTCATTAGTAAAAGGTACCACAGAAATGCAATGGAAAATCACTTAAAATAAATGTAGATCTTAAAATGCTTAACGCGACTTCAATTGGCCCGAAGTTGGCTTCAAGTTTGACTTAAATAAAAATTAAATTAAGTTAAATTTTCTCTAGAGCATAATCAGATCTTTCAACTTGCGTTAGCTTTTGAAGCCTTAACGTGAGATAGTTAAGTGTGGCTAGTTTTTGATGAGAATTCACATAGCTAATGTACTTTGTTATACCCTCAAAATAGGGTATAAAGGTTTTGTGCGAATGTATGTAGCAGGTAGAAGAAAGTATCTCCATACGATATACATATATATTCTTGATCAGCCGAGTCGATCTAGCCATGCTCGTCTTTCCGTTTTACTCATAAAGCTTGTTCCACTCTGTCCCACCCATTTTCCGCCAGCTTGGGTGAATTGCGAAGTGCTTTATGTATGATTTCACAATCTTCATATTTCAATTTATGCTCGCATTAACATCAATAGGGCAAAGACTCCCCGACTTTAGATTCTTATTCTATTTAATAACTATACAAACTGGAATTGCAATTAGAAATTCCATGCCAACTTTTAATTGAACTATAAAAGTGCTCAGCTTGATTAACCTGTAGTCAAACGGAAATCATTTATGGTAAATAATTTCAAGTCAATTTTGTTCTTTATCCGCTCAGGCACAAGCCAAAATCAATAACCTCTGCAATGGGGCAAGAGATATAAAAAAAATAGCACAGAGTTGAGGTTTTCGGGGCGTGAAGAGAGGGAGAGGGAGAGGGAGAGGGGATGTGGCAAATCAAAGGGAACTCAACGAGAAGGATATGCTTCATCAGAACGAAACTTGTGGATTAAACACGAGGCAAAATGCAGCACAAGATGAAAACTAATTTTGACTAAGAAACGCAGCCAGCAGGAGCCTCAAAAGCAATTTTTAATTACAACCGAACTGAAATTTATGTGCAGCAAACTTGGTCGAAAACAAAAAACAAGTAAGGACCCTGGTGAAATACTAGTAGAAAAAAAAGGATAGAATAGGAGTAAGAGAAGAATCTGTGCAAAGGAAATCGACATGCAGATTAAAAGGAAGTTCCATACAACACACAGGACGTGGACGTGGACTGTGGACGTGGACATGGACATGGATGTGGACGTGAATGTGGTGTGTGCAGGAAAAAAATTCGATTATCTGCGAGAGGAAAACTGTAATTAAATCTATGGGGTTTTCCACACAGAGAACGCGCGCGCACGCCAAAGAAAATGCGAGAAAAAACCAAAAAATAAAAAAAAAATATACGAAAAAAAAAATGAGGGGCAAACTAAAACCAAATTGTAGCATGCAAAGAAAAAAAAAACAAAAGGAAAAGAGGAAGAGGAAGAGGAAGAGGAAGGGAAAAGAATACGAATGCAACGAAATCACGTAAAGCAAACTAATACCGCAACAAGGCGTGCAGATTGCAGGCGTACGGACACACAGGACGCAGGAGTCCTGTCCTGCGAGTCCTGCATTTCTCAGCTGTGAGCCTGCGCAGCACAGAAACGCAACTGCCGCCCATCCCATTCCCCGGCCAGTGGGTGGGACGCCCTGTCGTTCTTGGTCTTTAGTGGCAGGGATTAACAGCGAGCCAAATGGCATGAGCTTAGGCCAGACCCGGAAGCCGGAGCCGGAGCTGGACTCGAACCCGCACCCAGACCCAAACTCAGACTCAGAACCAGGCCCATTGAAAGCTGGAGCCAAAGAAGAGGCTTCATTAGCATACACAGCAATTCAGGGTGTGCGTGTGTGTGTTGGTGTGTGTGTGTGTGTGTGTGTGCAAACCTAAAAACTAAAGAGGCAAACGGGTCTGTCTGTCGGTTGCGGGCGGCTTATGTATGTGCCACGCCTTCAACGCTCCTGCCGCATGCCATGGATACAGTTGCGGGCAAATGAACAAACGCCAAGAAGAATGCGGCGAAAAAAATGTGAAAAAAAGGAGGAGGAGTAGAGTACAGGGCAACAGGGAAGGGTAAAGGAAAAGTATGAAAAGACAGCGAAATGAAGAGTGCAACGTGGCCAGGATGGCGCCGGGTGGTCGGGTTAAGCTAGGGCCAGGGCCCAGAGCGCTGCTCGCAAGATGCCAACTAACTCAAACTGCAAGCAGCCCGAGCGATGCGCACCTGAGCGTCCAGCGGAGGCTGCAGGTGCAGAAGGGGCGTCACGGGACGCACAGGACGCAGCTTTGACTGCCGGAAATGAACATTGGAGTTGCCGCCTGCTCCGCCAGCTCCGGCAGCTCCGGCAGCTCCAGTCGGCCAACTAAATAACGTCGTAGCTGCTCCCCGCCAAAACACAAAAGAAATTAATTTCATTCCTTTTTTTTCGCCCCGCACATTTGTGCTCTATGTATATATATTTTTTTTTGTTGCTTTCCACAGCCACTCGATGTTTTGTTTTGCAGCGACTTTTTTCTTTTGCCAGGCTAAAAGGAAAATTTTTGCAGCTAAACCAAACATTGATTGTCAGCTGGGTGGCAGCTGTGGCAGTGCCCCGAAAGCCCCCACTCCCCCCCAAAGATGAACAACGGACACAAGAGGCAGCCAGCAAATGTTCTCCTGATGATAATGAACATCATCATGATCATCATGATGAGGTTAAGAACGGTATTCCGGCCCCTAGGAGCACAATAGTTGGCAGTTTAGCTAAGCGAAATGTCAAAGATGTTCGAGTTTTTTACATCGATAGCCAACTTTTGATGCACTTTGCTGATCTCTACAAAACCCTAAAGAAAGGTATATAGATTGAACCGAAAAAATCCTTATAGCTTATGCTTAACAAGTTTCCAGAACAAGTTGTTTGCAGATCAAAGCTTGATCTCTAGCAATTTTGATAAACTTCAAGAATCGTGACGAGAGATATTTCAAAGGCTCGTAAAGCTAAGGAATCAGTGACAATAACATTGATTAACTAAGAGAATCCTGTTCCCAAATTGATGAACTAGAAGGTTTGCGTTGAGAAACGTTTCCCAAATCTCAACTTCTACAACTAGCAAAACAACTAAATATCTATCTATATATCCAAGACCTCTATCATAAGACGGTTCCAAGACAAGAATCTCTATTTCGAGAAAGGGCTCTTTCATGCACATATTTGAAGGATAATATCTTCCTTAGTCATGAGAATAATCCATCAAGATCTGCATCATGAGCACATTTAGAGATTAAACAAAGCCAATGAGCTCTATTTTAAACATATTTAGAGAATAAAACAAGCCAAACTCTCTATCAAGAATCTTCCAAGTCTTCCAAAATCTTAGTAGAATGTTCTATATATCTATCCCCGTTAGGGTATTTAAATACGGCAATGTTGCAATGGGAACGTTTCACGAGGCGTATGCGCAACCAAGTAAAATAAAAGAGCAGAAGAAAAAACAACATTGGAAAAATTGCCTGGGCGCGGAAGTAAATGAAGATTCTCCGGCTATAAAGTGTCTCCACTGTGCAACAAGAGCAGCTGCAGCAACAACAACAGCAACAACAACAACAACAACAACAACAACAGCAACAATAGAGCAGCATTTGAGTTACGGAAATGAAACGTCAGGCCAGCTCCGAGCAGCGAGCTCCGGAACGCCACACGGAGTCTCTGTGTATGTGTTTGTGTGTGTGTGTGTGTGTTTGTGTGTGTGTTTGTGTGGGCTCAGGAGTATCAGAGCTACAGTTACAGTTACAGTTACAATACACAGCCGGGGCCCCAGTTGCAGCCATTTGAGCAATTGGGCGTTGCTGCCCACCCGCCCGCCTGCTCCCTGCCTGCCTGCCTGCACAGTCAAAGAGATAGAAAAAGAAGAAGAAGCAGCAGGAGCGGCAGCCGCAGCAGTTGCAGTAGAAGAAGCAGCATGCTTGGCAGACGTTCCATGTACGTGAATGATGTTTAGGTTAAATGGCATAGCCGTAGAGAACGCACAAAGCACTCACGACGGCCGCACTGTCCGCCATGTTGTTTGTTACGCAGCTGTAGCTTACGTGCACGCTGTCCCACTCGCACTCGCACATTGTCATGCCAACACACATTCGCAAAAAAAAAAAATGTAAAAATAAAGCCCACACTCGCTGGACTTTGGCTTTTGGGTTTGAAGCTTCCTGCTACGTGACCATCAGGCTGCCCAATCTCTCTCTCCCTTTCTCCCTCCTTTTATTTTTGCATATGATGCAGGTGTCTGGCTCTTACGTGTGTGTGTGTGTGGTGTGATGTGGTGTGATGTGGTGTGTGTGTATTTGCAATTTACTAACTGCTTTTACGCGCGCTCGCGCTCAGCTTTGCGAAAAACCGCAACATTTGTCGCCGTTGCTTTTACGCTGTTTCTTCTTCTCCTTTTTTTTTTCTTCCCATGTTTACACAATTACAAAAACAGAGCTAACAACATGAGGACGACGTTGACGTCGCTGACGCTGCTGCACACCCCCCTCTCTCCACCTTTTTGCTGTAGCTGCTTGCATTTTAATTAAAAATTCTTCAAAAATTTGCTTTGTGTTTGCACTTTTGCTCTACCAATAATATCCTTCAAGTTGTTGTTGTTTCTGCTGCTGCTTGCCACCTAAAAGTAGACCACATATTTTTAATTTAACTGCAACATCGCTTGACCAGGCACCACGCTTGCCACAGGACAACCAGGATAAAACAGCAGTTCCTAAATAAAGAAAATCAAATTAAGAGTCATAAGAACACAAACTTTACTTAACATTCCGAAAGCTTAAGAACCGCAATAAATTCCGCTTTAAATCAAAGCTCTACAATCCTCTTCTTACCCCTCTGTTTTTAATGATAGACAAGAGCTTAAAATGTTCTAATCAATTCTCTTAAAAAGTTTTCGCTTAACCAACAAAAAGTCTTTAAATTAAAGGCAATTGTCGCTCTTGGTACTCTAAAAGACACCTTAACTCCACTCAAAGCTTGTCCCATTAAAATATAAATACATCAGCTGCTCTCTTTGCTTGGAATCAAAGGCATTCAAACTGTTCGAATAGTTTCTTCTCTCTCTTAAGCACATGCATAACCACATACACATGTTCGTATGGATGGATGCATCTGCGTCTTTTCGTTAACTTAATCCACTTAACGCTTGCGATCCCGTTAGTCGTAGACACACGGAGACGCAACAAAAATAAACGTCATATTTGAACTTGAAGACGTGAACTAATAAAAGAGCGCACGCAATGAATGAAATAAAAACTTAAAGTAGCAGCAGCAGACAAAGAGAACAACAGCAAAAGCTGCACACACAGCGACGACGACGCGTAGGTGAAGCAGAGCAGCAAATAAAAGAAGTCGTCGCGTCGCAGCTGCTGCACATTGAGGAAGTTTGAATTATCAAAATACTCAGCAGGCACACACATACATACATACATACATATAAAACAGACAGCGAGGGAAAAACATATGAGCGCAGAGAGCGGCGGCGGACAGCAGCAGCTGACTGACGAAAATAGTACGCGGCGATAGGATAGCCAAAGCAAAAATGGCAAAATTTTCGTCAATGTGTATGTATGTGTGTGTGTGTGTGTTTGTGTCTGAAAATCAGCCGCTAAAGCGGCCGGCATTTTTATTATTATTATTATATGTTATGTTATGTGTATTTTCGTTTTGCGCTCTTTCGCTTTTTTGAACTCTGCTTTTACACGCTTTATACTTTTTATTTACATTGCGCGTTGGCACTGCCATCAGCTGCCGCCGCTGCCGCTGCTGCTGCTGCTGCTGCTGCTGCCTCAGCCAGCGTCGCCGTCGCTGTCGCTTTTTGCTATTTTATTACTCGGTCGCTCGGTCACATGAGCGACTTTTCGCGTCTTTCACTTTGCCACTTACTTTACATTACGTTACTTTACTTTAGCTTCAGCTACAGCTGCTGCTTCTGCTGCTGCTTCTGCTGCTGCTTCTGCTGCTTCTTGTTCACGCTTTCTATCTTTGCTCTGCCACCGCCGTCGTATGTATGTGTGTGTGTATGTTTTTGTTGTGTTTTGATTTTTCGTATTCGAGTCTTTTATTTTGATTCCCAACAACTTTACAGGTTTTTCCCTCTTTATGTTATTTTGTTATTGCTGTAGGTCGAGTCGCTGCGCTTTCGTTTTCACAATATCCCATTGCCTATTTATAGGCGCTCTCAGAGAATATTATTCAATTTAATTTCAAAATTTCTACTTCAATTTAAGTCTACGCCAAAGTTTCAATGCATATAAAGCATATAAAAAAAAAGGGTTGTACATAAGAAAAAGCCAAATCCAATCAGAAAAAAGGGCTTCAACTTTGCGACACGAGAAACAAACGTTTGTCGGGCTAAGCCAGTAAATGAAAAAAATAAAAATAAATAAAAGGGACAACCCAACAACAACAACAACAACAGCAACAACGATTCAAATACAGCGGCGGCCATTTTTTGTTTTCTCTACTCAAAGACAATTTTACAACAACAACAATAAAAAATTCACCTAGTCTAAAAAGTCCCAAGGGACATTTGGACATTTGCTTCGATAATTATCGATAAATCCAAGAATCAATTCATTTGCAGGCACTTGCAGTAGGATTTATCGCCAGTTGGGCGATAATTAGAGCATACTTTGTTTTTATTTGTAGATATATAAGAAATATAGAATTTGTAACTAACTAAGGATTTTTATGGATATTTCCTTAAGCCTGTTATGCAATTATGAGTCTTTATCCAGAAAAGAATGTAAAACGTATTGAATATGGACAACATAATGATATATATAATTAGATAGTAAACTTTAGACTAAAACGACAAGCTTCTCGAAATTAAGGTATATATTATTTCTATTTCTGCAATTTATGAGGTTTTCTTTAGTGCAAGATTCTTAAACATTTAATTGGAAGCATTGTGTAGCGATTCCCGCTTTGATTTGCAGCCAACGATTGCATTTGCATCAAGAATCCTGTATTGATGATGTCTGTGCACAATCATGCGACAACCCGCCCCCAAAACGAACTCTACCTAAGCCGAATATAGACAACCCAACAATGGTATATATAATTACATAAAAGTCAGCAGAGCTGCTGCAAAAAAAAAAGGGAAAAAAAGAAAGGAGTAAACCCGAAACCCAAAAACTCCTACTAAGCGCCAAATGGAAAAATCCCTCGTTTTAATTTCGCTTTAGCGCACCCAAAAACAACAACAACAACAAGAACAACAACAACAAGGATTAGAAGAAGAAGGACTACAACAACAACAACAAATGAAACAGAGCGAGAAAAATGCGCCCAAAGCTTCCCACTCACAACTACTAAATAACCGATTTTTTTTTTTGGATTTTTCTTCGCTTTTTTTTTGTATGTTTCAACTCATCAGCAGAATGTTTTTTTTTTGCCTCGAGCTTGGCGGTCGGGTGGATTTTTATTTCTCAACTAATCCCATGCCACCAGACGTCGCGTCTCGGGGCACACCCAACGATTTCGTGACGCCCGCCACCCCCCCCCCCGACCGACCAACACGACCGCCCGCCCGCTCCCGTCCGCCCTGCGGCGCGCCCACTTTACCAACGTCGACAATTTTTGTGCTACGTTTAAATTGTTGTTGTTGGCTAAAAAGATATAGATTACATTTGTGTTGTTTTCAGCTCCGAAATGAATACATATATATCCATACATATATATATATATATATATATATATATATTCCACAATATATATATATTCCATATACATGTGCCTTAGCTGTACAATGTGCACTACATAGGAATATGTATGTGGCGGGGCAACAAAAAAAAAGGTTTGCGTTTCATTTCATTTTTTCTATGCGCCCCATTTTCGCCTTGCTTCATTTAGCGCAGCTGCCCCTCGTTGCCTACCCGCCCCAGCCCCCCGGCTACCCCTTTCGCTGTCTCCTCTCCGTTGTCTTGTGCACTGGCCAAGCAACTAAAACCGAATCAAGCCCAACCAGACGGGAGAACCGAGCATCTAACTGAACCCAATAGACCAACTGCCAATTGTCAACTTTGAACTATAGCAAGATACAGCTGCAAGAGATAAAACACAACGGAAACGTTAGTTCTGCATTTGTGTGTGTGTGTGTGTGTGTGTGTGGAACTTTCAAAACCCTGCTGAGCATTGTTTAGAGCTAGCTTTGATTGCATTTCAAGCTAACCATGCTACCTCGCTCTTGCCCGAAACAGGGTATACCAATCAAAAACTAACAGAATCAGAAATATATTTACAAATATATCTCTTTCTCCATCTCTCTCTCTCAGGCTCTCTCTCCTCTTCTTACTTTCTTTCTTAATCTCTCCCTTACTCTCTCGCTCTTTCTCTCTCTTTCTCTCCCTCATACTCAATATCATCTCTGTGTCTCTTTCATCTTCTCTCTCTTGTATATTTTCTCGTTTTCTCTCTCTATCTCTCTTTCACACACAGTACCTCTCCCACCCTCTCTCTCCCTCTCTCGTTTGCACTGATTCTCTCATTTCTTTCTGTCTCAAACTCTGTGTCTTCTTCACTATGCCTCCTAATAAAGCCGCCTTTCTACGCGATTCTCACAAGCTCAAGTAGGGCTTTTCTTAACTTAATGTAATAAGAACTTTTCGCATGGTGTTAACAATGCAGCATAACTTAAGGCGTTAAGAACCCGTTTTAGATATCCGTTGCGTTCACAAAAGAATTGGCGAATTGAAAAAGTTTCCAAGATAAGATTCAATATATAAATTCGCATTTAAGAGATGCTCAAGTGATAAACACAAGTTCTATTGAATAATATGCCAGACATGTTGACGAAAAACTTGAGGAATTTTCCGGACTGTGTGCTGAGTGTGTGCTGTGTGTGTGTGTGCTGAGTGTTGTGTGTGTGTGTGCTGTGTGTGTGTGTGCTGTGTGTGTGTGTGCTGTGAGTGTGTGTGTGTGTGTGTGTTCTGTGTGTTCTGTGTGTTGTGTGTGTGTGTGTGTGCCTTTGAAACTGCCACCTTGCTGCGACTGCGGAACTGTGATTGATGTTCTTGGACGCGTGCCCGTGCAGGCGTCACCCATCGACCCCCGCCCACAACAGAGTCGATCGATTAAAGGCCAAAGTAAAACCTTTACGGAAAACTTACAGAAAGCCACCCTTAAAGAATAAAGAAAAGAAAAACAGCATTGGCCCGGGCCTCAGGGTGGTAAATCTCAGGCCAAAGACAAAAAAATACAAAAACAAATAAAAGAAAATGGGAAATAAAAAAAAGCTTTGCCCAGTTGTTTTACATTTCTTGTGATTTACTTAAATAAATTTGCCTGCGACTCGCTCGCTGTCCATTACAATTTCAGGGCGGCGCTGCTCCGAAGGAGGAGGGACGTGGGCGGAGGCAGGGGGTGGGCAGGGGGAGGCAACCCTCCACGGCGAGCAACTCATTTAAGCACTAAAAAGAAATTAAGAAGTAGCCGCCGTTCGCAGCGCAAAGCGCAAATGAATGCAAAAGGAAAATAAATACAAGCAAAAGAAGAAAGCGAGGCACGAAAAGCAAGAAGAAAAAAAACCAACTTCGAAGAAGAAGAAAAAAACAAATTGAAAAATATAAAAATCACAGCCTCGGAAATACCCTGATTACGCTATCTGTGTGTAAGCTGGACGCGTATATGCGTGTGTGTGTGTGTGTGTGTGTGTGTGTGCGCTCAAGTGTAAGCTGCTCTCCACAACTACAACAAACTGCACACACACGCACACACACAGAGGCACACACACATATATGAAGACCGCCTACAATTTGAGTTCCATTTCCATTCGCACAGCTCAATAGGCCTTGTGATAAGCGCTTTGCCGTACCCCCAACACACCCCTCCCCCCTGCCCCCTTGCTCTATCAGCCGCTGCCCAGCTCTATAACTGTAGTGAGAAAGGGACGTGGGGTGGGCGGTGCGCGACTGTGGGCACAATGCACCCGCACTGGCCAAACGTCGTGTCCGCTGTTTGGGACTTGATAACCCGCTATTGTATACACAAAAGCTGCAGAGCAACCGGCGCATAATCGTTGTGTGTGCCACCCCCCCCCCTCTCCCTCCCCCTTCACCCCTTTAAAGCCCCGCACTGCTGGCGCCTCTGACACGACTGTGCTTGATTTTACTTGCGCAACTTAAGCGTTTGCTGCTGCTCTTGTTCTTCTTCAACCTCTTGTTGTTGTTGTTGTTGCTGCTCTTGTTGTTGTTGCTGCTGCTCTTGTTGTTGTTTTTGTAGTAGTTGTTGTTGTTGTTGTTGTTGTTGTTGTTGTTGGATAGTTTGCTGCGGCCGCACTAGTAAGCACCCAGTTCCGATCCGGCCCTACACAAGACCCCTGGCCACCACGTCTCTGCCCCAGCCTCTGCCCCAGCCTCTGCCTCTGCCTCTGCCTCTGCTTCTGCCTCTGCCTCCGCCTCTGCCACCCTCACCAGACACAGGCTCGTTCATGTCAATTCATGTCAGCTCAGACAAACCGATTTTGGCTTGACTCGGCGGCGTTTCAAAAAGCCATTGGCTTTGTTTTTATATTTGTAGTTGTTGTTGTTGTTGCTGTTGATCATTTGATTTGCTCTCGCGATTTGCATACCCTGCAAACTAGGACCCAAAGGAGTTTATGCTGCTTTATGCTATATGTATGCTGCATTGCGAACAGCAGACAGCATAAAAGAGAAAACTGAATTGAAAAGTAATGCACTTAAAGAAGCTGAATGTGCTCGACGATCAGATACCCTACATATAAAGCGTTATTAAATGCCTATCAAAATTCGACTCCTTTTTCTAAAATTGTGCTCACAACAAACATTCCAGACAGCCGCTTACAGGGTATCTGCATGATCAAACAGATATTTCTTAAAGGTTTTATTCAAGACGTTTTTCCATGAAGCTTCTTAAATTTTTCATTGTTATAGGGTATCTGCATGGTCAATTAATCAGAAATTTCTTAAAAATTGTACGTAAAGGCTTATCTATGAAGTTTATTTAATTATATATAACATATTTGAACTCTATTAAAGATTTGCACAACTGTTTACAGGGTATCTACAGAATCAGAAATAATAATCATAATTGGAAATTTCTTATAATTTGCATATAAAAGCTTTTCTATGAAGTTTGTCAGAGTTTTTGCATTTTAATTGGCACAAACGCTTCAACAACTGTTTACAGGGTATCTACATAGTCAATCAATAAGACAAATCCTATCGATTCTATATAAAGACCTTTTAAGATGTTTGGGACATTTTATTAAAAGTAATTAAGATCATGACAAACATTTCCACAACTGTTTACAGGGTATCTGCATAGTCAGTCTATTAGAAATTTCTTGTAACTTTTATATAAAGGGTTTTCCTCTCTTTGGTTAGTTGCCGAGTTTTTCTCGGCAGCTGTTGCAGCCACTTAGCTGGCAAGCACTTGGTAAACTTTGACGCTTCTTGATGGCTGAACTTATTTTTCTGTCTTTTCCAGCACTGGACTTGGCACAAATATCGATTAACTTGCGGCAAAGCAGCAAGGCAGCAAGAGCCAGAGTTTCAGTATTGAAAACTCACTTAGCGATTGGCAAACGATAAATGCTTGAAGATGCAATCGAGTTGAAATGCTTCAACTACAGAAAAACAACCGGCACATCATAATGCAATAGTTGAGTTTAAGCTAGACTAGTAGATACCCTGTGCTCAGGGAAGAATAGATACTTATGTCACACAAAAAACGTTCTCAGGAAAAGCATCTGCATTGAGAGAAAACCCTATTCTAATTTTTATTTCTATTTTCATTTTATGCTTCTGTGAAATAAAATATATAAAATTGAATTTGAATTTCAGTTTAGAGATGAACAAAATGCTATCGATAAATATATCGCAAATTTATCGTTTATAATTTTCAATCACTTTTGAGTTTTCATTGCAAAAGGCAAAAGTTTAAGGAACAAGCGATAATCACTTGATTTTAGTTCAGTTTTTCAACATATTCAAGTTTTTCCAACTAAACAATACTTCTTGGTTCTGCCTGATCCTTGCTCTTGAAGTTTGAACTGAAACAGTTTCCTTGGCGGAAAAACTTCCTAATGATATTTTGTTGTTATTATTGGACATGCTGCGAAAGTTTTCAAAAACAACAAAAACAAAGATATTCAACATGCTAAGAGCCTTTCATTGTGTGATTTTTGGCATTTTGCTAGTGTTTTATTGGTCATAACTTTCACATTATGGGCCCGAAAAGTTCAGAAAGCGAGCAGGCTCAACTCAATTGTTGGCTATTGGAAAAACCTTAAGTAAAAACTACGGCAACAACAACAACAACAACAACGGTAAAACAAATACAAATACAGGCAACGACTATGTAACTTTTGGGTGTGCCAGCAAAAAAAAAACGCAAAATATGAAGGGAGAAACCGAAAGAAAAATATCGCTCAGTTTCATTGGCTTTCACGTTTTTTAAGCTTTTATTTTTTTTTATACTTTCTGCCCGTTATTATGTCTCAGTTTTGTTTCTGATGGCCGCTAATTGCGAGGCGAGCGCAACTAAGAGATTGCTTCGCAAGGCCTGTGCGTGCAAGAGAGGCAGAGAGTCCGGGTTACTAAGGGTGTGGTGTGCGTGTGTCTGCCTCCGTGTGCGTGTGTGGGTGTGTGTGGGTGTGTGTGGGTGGCTAATTAATGGCATTATTTGATGGAACATTGCTAAGCGAACCAAGCCCTTGGAAAGGTGCGTAGGACTAAATGGAAAAAGTCAAGAACAAAGTGAAAAAGTAAAAACTTGAACTTGAAAAGCGCCTGCGGATAGGCAACATTTTTTATTGGGATAAAAATACAAATTACCCCGCTTAACCATAAAGTTGCACAAAAGTTACAACTCCTTATCAAATTTCCCTTAAATTTTAATGAATACAAATTTGAAGGGAAATTATGATGGGAAATTCTAGTTAGATTTAAAGCACATACCATATGCAATACAAATGAAAATCCATAAGGCACAGCCCGCTTAAACATAAATTCCCAAAAAAAAAACTTAAAACTGTAAACCAAATTTCCCTTAAATTTAAATAGATTCGAATTCGATGGGAAATTCAAGTTACATTTAAAGCACATACCTTATGCAATACAATTGAAAATCCTTGTGGCACAAGCCCTTTAAGATCGCAATTGTTGTCGTGTTCTCTTTTAGTTAATATCGCAGTTTTGTAGTAACGATTGCATTTGTTGTTGTAGAGTACGTTGGACAAATTGTAGTAGACGACGTGACGGAATCAATTGCATACAATATATATTAATTTTTGTTGTTGTATGTGTAAGGATTGTGTGAGACCCAAACAAAAGAGAAAATATATATGCACACCAAAAAACTTTGCTGCTTCTTTATATGCTTATTAGAATAAACAATAATATATGTAATTATAAGAACAACACACGCACGAATGATTTGATCAAAAGAGAATGAGCAAAAAGGACGCAATCGTTGCGATTAGTTGTTAGTGTATTTAAGAGCGTGTGCTTAAGAGCGATAGAGTGTGAATGAGATGGAAGCGTTAGGTATTTTTATTGATGTTTGGGAATTTTAATTTGGGAAAATGTTTATCAACACGTGTCGCATTTGCATAGGATTTTTATGTTTGATTTTTGTTTTTGTAATTTGTTTTTTTGTTATATGTTTTTGTGGCTTGTTATGCTGCGCAAGAGAATTGAAATTGTATTAATGAGAAATGCTGAAAAGGCAAAATATTAATTGTACAACAAAAACGAGACAATGCACAAAAGCTGCGGCAGCATCTGGCAAATACGAAAACAACAAAAAAACACAAAATAGAGCACGCCTAGTTCAATAAACCGTAATGCGAGGCTGGAGAACTGGAGAGCTGGAGAGCGGCGCGCAAAGTCAAAACACACGCGAATAACGCGGCAAAAGGCAAATGCACATAAAATAAATACGAAATATACATATAAAAAATAATCATAAAAGTAAAGCGCGCAGTCAGCAGGCGGCGGCACTTGTCACACTCACACTCACACTCACACACACACACATACGCGCGCACACAAGCACACGTCAAAAACTTGCAAAGCGCAGCGACAGCAGCATCCTCAGCAGCGACAGCGGCGCAACGCCAACGTCATACGAAAAGGAATGTTGCGGCAGCGACATGTGTTTGATGTATGCATCCACCAGTATGTGTGTATGTGTGTATGTGTATGTGTGCGCGTGTGAGGGAATGCCTCTTTACGTTTACTACGTATGCCGAAAAAAACGTTAGCCCAAGTCGTGTAACTTTTGCCCAGCTTGAATTTTTATACGTTTCGCGGCATTTCTTTTCGCCTGCTGTTTTGTTCTTATTGGACTGCTGCTGCTACTGCTTGTTTGTTCTTATTGGGGGAAGCCAGACAGCGGCCTGTCTGCGCTGATTTTGCACTTGTAAATGTGTGCGTGAGTATGTTTTGTGTGTGTGTGAGTGTGTGTGTGTAAATATTTATATGTGCATACGCGCGCGAACTTGAATTTATGTAAAAATAAGCAGCTAAGAGCCTGCATATGAGGCGCAGGCGGCGACACACTAACGGTGCACGAACTGGGGACCGAGTTTTATTTTTAAGCACTTTTGATTTTTCGGCCTGTTTTAATTTGATTTGGTCGCAGAACTGGCAGAATTTGCACGACTGACAGCCGCGTTTCGGGTAATTAAAAGGGACTGACTACGAAGCGGGGGGAAGTCGCAGCGGTTCAATTGGCGATATTCGTCCAATTGGGAATGACGGCGACAAGCAGACGCTGTGGGCAGACGGGCGCAGCAAATACGCGATAATTACAGCAACGTGGCGGCGACCGAGTGTCCGATCGAAGCAAGACCCACCGAGTACAAATGTTGTCTGATGGCTGGCAACGGCAAAGTTGGCAGCATTGACCGTCGTCGCTGCCGCTGCGGCGCAAAGAAAGAAAGAAAAAAAAAACACAAGAAAAGGCAACGGCAGCAGCGGCGACGGCGGCGGCGGCAGCGTGTGAGCGAGCAGACATACACACACACACACACACACACACTGATACGGCGGAAACACATACAGTTACATACATATGCGACAGAACGATGAACGATGATGATGAACCGAATTACAAATAAAAGATGATGCCAAAAGACGACGAAGTCTACGTTGACTGCGACGACAACGATTAGCAAACAGCCAGGCGCAAGGAGCAAAAGCATACACACACCCACATACACAGGCACACACACACACATATACACTCAAAGTAGCAGCGGCAGCGAAAAAAATCGGTCGCAATCGGAAAAAATTGCAGAGCGTAGCCGCTCTCTGCACATAAAAAAAGAGAAAAAAAAATATAAGCAAGCCGCAACTCACACAAACTCACACACACACACACCGACACGAACGTACTCAAGCATACAACAACAACAACATAAGCAGCAAGCACTACAAAAAAAAAATCGAAGCAGCGAAAAAATGAGAAGAAACACAGAGCAGCAGCGCCGGCAACAACAGCAACAACAACAAAGTGCTCAGCAAGAAAGCTTGAAAAAATTGCGGCACAGCACGCGCACCGTGGTCCAAGCTAGCGCAAAACGTGAACGAAACTCTTGCAGACAACAACAATTTGCATTATTGATGAGCAGCGTGAGGCATAGGCGCCACCCAACCCCACACACACATTTCTTAACAAACTTGCGGCAAACTTACAAGTGTGTGTACGTATCTTTATGTGTGTGTGTGCGGGTGTGTGTGAACGAGTGAGTGAGACAGTCGCGTCGCACGAGTAGCGCATACATAAGAGGACCCCCACCACGACTGAGTGGGGCCAAGTATATAACACCCTTAGAAAATGACCAACACTGACCAGGCCACCAAATGCGACGATGTACGCCCATTAACTGGAGATGAATTCGCATGGCCATGATTTGTGTTGGGTGTCACTCCGTGGGGTGGCGCTTGGCGGGTTGGCGTGTTCGGTGCGGGGTATGAATCGGCAGATTTCGTCGCTGCTAGCGGGACCAGTAAAAACAATGGAACATTTGAGCGACAAAAGAAAAAATGCAATTGCAGCAATTGATGGACATTTTTTTTTACCCTCCTCGTTGCTAGTTTGGCTACAAGCGAGAACAAGCAACATGGATGTTCGAATGGGTGTGGACATGTGCTTAGAAACTGGGTAGGAGGAGATAACGAAATTGAACAATTTGGCTCCAGGTGTGACTTTCCTTGATGATAAGTTATATAAACCAGCTTATGTACAAGGTTTCGCAACCATTATGAAAACTAACGTAAATACCCCGTTCACAGAAAAATATAATATAATTGTCGAAGCACTTTTTATATCCATTATATATAGTTTCATCGCATAACATTTATCTAAAGTCCTTGGTGAACAAATTCAATTCCAGGTTGACAAACCTGGCACCACTGTGCAACAAAAACAATGGGCCGCAAAGAAAAAATTGTGCTCTCTGGCAGCAACAACAACAATGCGAAGCCTGACCAGCAGGCGAATCTGAAGACAAGAAACAGGACGAAAAATACGAGTAAAAAAAGTGCATGACGGAACTGGACAGACGCAGCGACGTCCGTGGAAGCTGCGAAGGTAGCGCAAGAGGGGAAGCTACTTGGACCAGCGAGGACTGAGAATGAAAGTGTACTATGAGTCCAAGCTCTTACACACACAAGCCTGCGAATGTGTCTGTGTGTGTGTGTGTGTGAAGCAGCTGGGCCATTGTTGGCGGACACTCACACACACACACACACACACACACACACCACACACACACACACACACACAGAGACCGCACGTAAGTGTGTACGTGTGAAGCATTTTTTCTTTGCGCCTCACTCAATTTGGAATTTTTTCTTTTATTTTGCCTCCTTTTCGCTCAGCAGCGGTTGTCCTGTGCTGCTGTTTCCTTCAATAAGTTCAAAGTGGCAAGCCAAAGCGCGCTCTCACTCACAGAAGCGGGGCGCGCTCACACACATACATACGTACACCGACGGTCACACATACACTGAGACACTTTGGCGACGTGCTGCGGGGCAAAAAAAATACTCAGAGAGCCAGCAGAGCAAAGAAAAAGGGAAAAAAAACCGAAACGAATTCTGCACAGAAAATAAAAATTGTTTGCAAGAAAGAATGAAAGAAAAAATCGGAAAAAATGCAAGCCAAGTGGTTGCTGGGCGCACTCAAAGGGGGAGTGGGCGAAGGTAGCAGCATGCTGGCTGTTGGGTGTGCCCGCTATGTCTCCAACACCACCCCCCTATTAACTGGGTTGCTGCTGCTGCTGCTGCTGCCACCGCTGCCGCTGCTTTCGTTGCTTTCGCTGCTGATGTCCAACGTCGCGGCAGTCGACGTCTGCCGCTGCTGCTCTGTTGCTGCGCCCGTGTGTGTCAGTTTCAGCTGCTCACATAGTTGGCCGAAGATAAAGGTGACGTTGATGGCAAGGGGGAAACAATGCAATGGGGCCAACAAGGGGCCGGGTACGGTAGGGTAGGGTGCTGGCGATGGGAAGACCCTCAAGTGTTGGCATGCAAAAAAAAAAAAAAACACAATAAATATAGCCAAGCACATGGCGTCGTTGTCGCAGACATACATGTGTACATAGATGTAAGCATGTGTGACACACATACATATACAAATGCACATGCATGCTCATATGCTTAAGCACATGTAGCTTGTGTGTGTGCTTAAATATGTATATGTAACGGATTTATGTCTGTGTGTATGTACGACTCGCTGTTAATCATCTACGCGCGTATGTGCTAGAGCGAGTGAGAGATAGAGCGAGCGAGCTTGACCACATTAGCTAAAAGCATTCCACGCAAAGCCCAGCATAATTAACGCTTAGCAAAAATCGAATCCAAGCTTAGGGCGAAAAAAAAGCAACAATGTTCAACAAAAAAACAACTAAACCATGTGGCAACACTGCCATCGCCGCGTTCGAAAGAGCAAGCAATAGCACGCACACATACACAGGCACTCAGCCAAAGTCCAGTTTGAGGTCCAGTCGCAGTCAGCAGCCATACAACATTTTTCAAGGCGATGCAGACGCGCCAAAAAAAAGGGGGCCACCATGCAAAATCACAAAAACAACAACAAGAACAACAGCAAGAGAAGCAGCGCCAAAATACGAGGAACGCACCAGGCGCTGGGCAAGACGAAGCGACGTCAACGTTGACGTCCGCAAAGCTCCACATACTAAGCGACGCCATTGAAGTTGCGGTCGACGGCGACGACGACGACGACGTCGCAACGCACAACGGCAAAAACATTCAAAAGTACAAGGGCAACTACAACTACAACTACAAAAACAACTACAACAACAAAAGCAGCAGCAGCAACGAGACAGAAAATAAAAATGGGCGAAAAAAGTTTTATACATAAAAGTGGTGGGAAGCCGAGACGAGAGCAGGAGCCAGCACGAAACTCCAAGAACATGTGCCGAAACAACGGCGACGACGAAAGAGATACAAACAAACACAAGCTGTGTAGCTGTGTGTAGTTGCCACCTTTTCCCCGCTTGCTCCAAGAAGCGGGTGGGTTGGGGGGTCGCCCTCACACAAATGGCCGGCAAACTTTTGCAGCGAAAATAAAAATGGAGCGCACGTTTGTGACAAAAACAAAAAGCAAAAGCAAAACTTGCAGCATGAATGGGAAGTTGTCGCCGTCGTCGGCTGCCCGCCGTCTGAAGCCAGCGCGCGCTCTGCCGACTGTGTGTGAGGGTGGGCAGCCGTTTGAGCGTTGCGTCAGCTTGAGTTTGAGTGTTTTTTTTGGTTCCTCTTTTGCTGGCCAACGACTCAAGCCGGCTTCGCGTGTGCATTGAGTGAGCGCTAATATGCTGAGTATGCCAGGAGCGCAAAGAGCACATTAATGCCAGCCACCAGTGTAAGCGAACGGTTGGTGACTTGGCTAAAGAAAAATGGTTGCTGCTTAAATAAGTTAATGCGTTAAGTGGATAATTCGTTAAATAAACTTCGTTAAAAAATGTCTTATTGTTGCGAAATATTTAAAGTGATTTAAGAAGATTTTACAGATTACTGTTTATAGTTTAGAGTAAAAAACTTGACATTTCGTACACAAAACATGCCCAAAGACGCCGTTATAAAAACGTGGCTGCGTTGATAACATTAAAGCAATAACTGTTTTTGCAACGCTTGAAGTAAAGAGCTGCATAAATAATCAATATTAATTAAAAGCTGCTCATATTCTTTATCAAAGGCAAGGCCCACAACAACAACAACAACAACAGCAACAACAACAATAACAACGAGAACAACTACAGCAATCAACGGTTAATGAAGCGCACAAATGACAATTTCAATGGCGTTCGTCAAATGCAAAGCAGCGCAACATCAATGAAAGCAGCAACTGGAGTGGGGGAAGAGAGAGACAGTGAGAGAGAGTAACAGAGCGAGAGCAGCAGGCGCAACAGGAGAGCTGACAAACCTGCATAGATAACGACCCTGGCAATAATTGTGGGTGTATATGCATGTCAATGTGTGGAAGTGTGTGTGTGTGCGTGTGCATGCTTGTTTGCTTGTATGTTTGTTGCTGGCGATCAATTTAAAAAAGATAAACACGCACACACACACATTCATACATGCAACTGCTGTTGTTGTTGTTGTCAACCAGGCAAAGGTGCGGAATGTCTGTGTAAATGGCTTACATAAATAGTTACCGTTTACATACATACATATGTATAGATGTGTGTGTGTGTGAGTGCATATGTATAAATAGACATCTATTGAGATATGAATAGGCAAGAATTGATAAAGATAATATAAAAAGGCCGCCGGAGCAGCAACAGTGTGCCAAAGGTGCGGAGCACATGCGGTTGCACTTTCCACAGACTTTTCACTTGGCCAAGCAACCACAACAAATATAAATAAAAAACTACACACAAAGCGATAACTACAAATGCACTGAGAGAAATAATAACGCGATAAAAATAACCTGTTGCACGGAGAGAAATACCTAGTTCATATTTCTTATATGCAAGCGATTGCTACAAATACACTGAAAGAAATTGTAACCCAGTAAAAGTCAAATGAAATGCGCATATCGTAAGAAACAATATCCAAGACCAATATATTTATCTATCTATCTATTATCTATTTATAACAATTTGTATTTGTACATTCAGAGAAATAGTAAACCAGCCCCAGATAAATATTTATCTATGATGTAATACCATTTGCTCTGAGACAAATAATTCACTACCCCAATAAAAATGTATTAGGCAATAACTTGAAATACATTGACAAAATACATTAACTATATATGCATATATATAGATGATTTTAAATGAATGAGAAAATAAGTCACCAGAATATGAATTTCCCTAACAATATGGGCGCAAGAGCTTTCAGAAATTGGAGCTTTTCCTCTGTTTCAAAGTTGAATACTATATAAGATGATAAAATCTCAATATATGTTTAATTTATATGTTTGTTATGAATCCTTAACTCAATAAACGGAAAAAGGTTGGAAAACAGTTTCAAGAGTCTTCACACAGAATATCTTTCCTTTATAGCATATAAACATACATAAGAATAATTATAGGAGTATACACACATATAATCTCTGCTTTATAGTGTGACATATGTTTTCCACACATTGTAAGAGATAAATAAATAATTAAGATCATTTATGACTCTTTTATTTAGTCCAGTTCTTTGGGATAACACAATATGTCACAATATCCCAATAAATTTCCCTATTTAATCCCAAAAAGTTCCCTCTATTAAGCGATCTTCCCTACCAGCAAGACAAAGCACGTGAATATCTGCTTCTAGTAAGCTTTGTTGAGCTCGTTACAGGGTATTTCATGGTCAAGCAGCGTTCGTAATTAGCTGCTAAACCAATTTCGATATTGATTTTCAATTAAAGACAAAATACGTTTCAAACTAACGAGCCCCTCGAGTTGAGTTGTTTCTGTAGGACCTCTTCATTATATCGAGCTCCACAAACGGACAACGAAGGTTGTGCATTAAAAATGCGTAATTGCAACCTTTTATTAAAAACTTGGGCCAATTATTTGCTTAATTATTCAAGACGCAGTCGGACAGTCGCACTCACCTGTAGGTCCGATTCGGTGACGTCGATTTCGCCGCGATAAACAAAATCGATAATTGTTTTCAGATCTGTGAATATGATGTCGGCGGGTAGTATGATCGTTGGATGCTTGCATGGATTCTCGAGCAGCAGCTTTTGAAAATACGTGGAGCAGGCGGATAAAACAACCTGTTGCCAAAAAAGAACAAACATTAAGTACAAATGCATTCGTTAACTATGTCTATCGATAGCTGCACATATCGATATATATATGTATATCGACAAGTGCACGTTACCCACCTTGTGTGCCTTGAGCGAGCCATGCTCACAGGACAAGGTCACATCGACAAAGGAGAGATCCTCGCGCAGCTGCTGAAACACTGACGTCATCGTGTTCTGATAGTTATTCCAGCGTAGACTAAAGTACTGATGTCCCCGCACGGCAGCCATTTTGTATGTGAGTCTTTCGCTGTGCAGTTATTATGATTGTTATTGTTATAGTTGCCCCTCACACTCTCTCGCTCTCTCTTTCGCACTCTCTTTGGCACTCGCTCTTTAACGCGTTCACTTTCGCTGCGGTGCTCAACACGCACAGCGCCAAAAGCTCAGTGCTACGACGACGACGTCGGCGTTGTCGTCCTGCTGCTGGCAGCGCTGCAAAAATACAAATGCGATTAGTTGAAAATTGAAAGTAAATTTGTAGCTTAAAACAACAACAAAATAAATATATCTGCGCCTGCGCACGCACCACATTCCAGTTATTGCATACGATTTTCGCTTTTCCAGCGCCCATAATAAATACGCACTTATTAATTATTCACACAGCAAATTGATCGATAAGCGCTGCAACAATAACAACTAACAACTGTAGCAGCCCGTTGCAACCGTTTTTTTCTGCTTCTATACCAAACGCAACGCCAGTCGCGACTGAGCCAGCTTTTTGAGGCAGAGTCTCGGATGCAAACGGCCGCCTTGCTAGGCCCGGCCGCCTGCTGGGGCAAGAGATGTAAAAGGAGTCCATTGTGCGGCGCATTACAAGTGGAGAGCACAGAGGAGCGCAAACTATGCCTGTCTCCCAAAAATAAAAACAGGTAGTCTCTACGTGTGACCAAGAGCGCGACTTGTGCATACCCTGTAAATAACAGTTAGATGTGCTTGTAAGAAACTAAATGTGTTGCGCAGCAAACCTTACGAAATCAGTGTTGAAAAACTCATAGAAAATCTATGCTCAAGCTTAAGAGAGATATTTCGTACTGTTTAAGATAGTAACAGGTGGAACTATATGTGTATTTTTATCAGTTTTTCCTAAAGATCCCAGTTGTATATGTGAAAATATTTATATATTTAATATTAGAGGAACAGTAAAAATATGATTAGGTACATTTTCTAAGGGTATTTTCGCTATTAATCTACAAAAGATATTCTATACCCTACATTACAGGTAGACTCTATTCAATTCAAAGTAAATTCCAGGGTATTTTTGCTTACAATCAACAAGAGGATATTTGAAACTTTAAATTCTTGATCGACTGGAGGTTCGTTAAAATTATTTTTAGATATTCTAGATTCTAGATATATTCTTTGCCCTACATTCCAGATAGAATTCTGCCAATTCACATTAAATTACAGGGTATTATTGCATACAATCTGCAAGAGGGTATTCGAAACTTTAAATTCCGGATTGACCATTGTCAATTCAAATTAAATCAAAGGGTATTTCTGCATTCAATCTACATCTTCATCTACACACACACACACACACACACACACACACACACACATACACACAGCGACAGAGAGGATACCTTGATCCCATCCAATTTCATGCTTAACCCTTGGCAACACCTCGCATTAGTCGATTTTTGCAATAAAACTTTTTGCATGCGGCCCATTGTCGGGTTGCCTTGTTGGGCCCTGTCCGTGGCTTCAATTCAGAAAAGTTTTTAGTTTTGTGCATGAAAATGTAAAATGCTGCCTTCTGCCTTCTGCCCAGGCCAAAGAAAGAAAACCGAAACCAGTTTCAGTTCGAGCCGAAGTTTACACTCTTTACATTTTTTTATTTTTATTTTTCGTAGTTCTTTTTACGGATTTCAATGGCACGTACAACATCATGTTGTTGCTAGCTGGGCCATTGGTATTGTCAAAAAAAAATAAATAAGAGAAATAGGAATGTTGAAAAGGATGCTGCTGCTGCTGCTGGCTGTAAGGACAGAGGCTGGGCGGCGGCAGGGCTGCGGTAACCAATGCAGTTAATAGAATTTAGGCGACGTGCAATTCGTTACCGAGGGGGTGGGAGAGGGGTGTATCCAGCAGCTCCAGACATAGGCACAGACACAACGACAACAACAACAACGAGAAGAACAACAACAACAACGAGAAGAACATACAAAACCAACATTGACTTGCAGCTTTAACGAGCGCAGCGAATGCTACATTTTAAGCCCATCGAGGATGGTACGCTGTTCACGACAGCTAGCAAAGGCAAATACAAAAGGCAAACGCCTTTAGCTATAAATATATTCAATTCAAAACTCTTTGCTCATTTGCATAATTAAACCACAAGAATTTTGCTTGAGCAAAGTGTGGACAGCGTACGCGCCTTCAAATTTGATATCGCGAGCTGCATTGTTTTTGTTGTTGCGCCGTTCATCCAAAGAAACCGAATGCAGTTTACCAGGCAGCGCAAAGAAGAAGCACATACATATGTATATATAGAAAAAAAGTAACGAAATCAAAACAATAAAGCGCGCAACAAAATGGAATGCCGAAAAGCCAAAAAGAAAAGAAAGAAGTAAAAAAAAAAACAGTGCGAAGCAAATGCACACACGGAAAGTGCTGCCACCCACTTGCACACTCCACAAAACGTGTTGAATTTGGTGGGGGGAGAGAACACACCACAGAGCGAGAGAGGAAGAGAGAGAGAGTAAGAAGCAGAGAGCGCTTATAATCAGTTGTGCATTTTATGCGGCCTGTTTGTTGTTTTGATGCCGTTTCTGCTTCTTCTCCATTTACGCGACCAATCCACGTTTTTTTTTTTTTTTATTCTTTTCGCTATTGTTTGTTGGTCCCCTGTTGCTCGTTGTGTTCGTCTCACACGGACACACACACACACATACATGCACACTCGCGGGAGAAGGCAAGTTGCCGCCTTTTGGAGCCTCTGCTTGCTTCGTCGTTTTCCTTTGCTTGTTTGTTTGCCAAATGGATTTTTTTCATTTCGTTTGCTCTTGAATTTTTGTGACCAGTGTGATTTGTGTATTTGTGTGTGCCTGATATGCCCTACACATGTTTCAATTGGGTATATAATGTTATCTAACATTAACTTTGTTGCATTAAACTAAAAGCTTCTTAAGTTCTTATTGTCTGTAGGCTTCTTATTTGTTTTATCTATGCTTTCAATTCGCTATTCAAATATTAATGGACATGGCCTGTGCGTGTGCGCTGCACAGTGGTACACGCTATTGGAAATCAAATTAGATATGCAGCCATATTATTATTAAAAGTCAATAATTTCAACTGTCCCCCTACATCGAAAACAAGTTAACTGTATCCTGCATATAAATATTTGTAATGTTGATCGATCTAATTAGAGCAGATTTTATGTTTTAACAATAACTTTAACGGCTTTTATCCCACTGTGGCTTTTAGACTTGGCAGCCGCTTCATTGCGCTTTGACTATGCATGAGCAAGCGAGACAGCTGTTTGGCACGTTGACGCTTGCGTAAGTATTGGTGTGTGAGTGTGTGTATGAAGTAGATAAAGAAGAAGCACAAGACAAATGACAGACTAAAACAGCGCTGATGCGGTGGGTGAAGAAGCAAAGAAAATGGATTTTAAACATTTTTGTTTTGATTATTATTGTTCTTGTCGCACAGCAACGAGGGGGCAAAATTTTTTGAAGTAAACTAGAGAGAGAGAGAGACAGAGACAGAGAGAGAGAGGAGAGTGCGAATGCGAGTGTATGAGAGGCCGAAGTGCAGGTGGCATGGAAATTTGCCCGGCATGCCCCCCAGCCCACTTCCGTCACATGTAAATAAATGTAATGCTTAATATTGTCGCAATTGAAATCAATTGAAACGTGTATTAAATGTGTCTTTTTGTTGTAACCGTTGCTATTATTATTTATAGTTTGTTGCGTTATTGTTGGTTTACCTTTTTGTGTTGTTGTTGTTGTTGTTGTTGTTGTTGCTATTTATATTTAAATTTAGCGCTTTGCAATTTGTTGCTGCAAGTGTACATCAGCGCTTTCGTTGCCAAAGTCGTTTAATTTGTTGCCGTTTTGCATAATTGGTTGCACACATGGCGCGCACGCAATATGTCGCCCAATTGTAGAATAGTCAGGTTTTTCTTTTGCCGCCTTTGCTGCTTTGCTGCTTACGTTAACGTTACGTGTTCCTGTGTTACGTACTGCACGCATAGAGACCACGATTACAGTAAGCGGTGCGTTAGTTGTTGTTTTTGTTGCGCAGTTTATCGGTTATTTTTATGCACATTTTAGGCACGCACACACACAGAAACTGACAAACACGCACGCACACAGCTTCTCGAGAGAGACACACGCATACATGCACGCGTGCAGAGTTTACCGCCAAGTTTTATTTCGTACTTCTCTTTATTTTTTTTTTGCACTGTTAATTTTTTCGTTTTATTTTTATTTCCTTTCGTTTATTTGCTACTGTCCGTCCCGCTACCTTTCTGCTTTACGATGTTCTTGCCCGCTCACTCACACACACTCACGTACGCACACGATTGTAGCCACACATTCGACTCAATTGGTTTTTCAGCTGCTTTTTCGTAATTTGCAAATAGTTAATTTATTCTATTTAGCTCGCACATCAATGCACAACCGATTGCACTTTGGTCGTTTCATACTTTAAAATTGCATTGCTTTTTGTTTTGCGCACTTTTTTTACATTAACTGACTCGCGTTGGAATTTCGCTGGCAAAACGGAATTTAAAATAATAATTATTTTTTCCACTCGTCGTTCATCGGAGTATTGCTCGTGTTCGCCATTTTCGTATTCAGTTGGCCTTGCCAGACTGTTGTGCTATGTTTACGATGCCAGAGAAACCCAACAAAATGTTATTCTTGTTTAGCTACAACAAGCAAAACCTAACAGAAATAACAATAACCTGCCTATGTCAATTTAATATATTATAATTGCTGGTTAAATTTTAAATATATTTCATGTCGCGCTATCAATGCCAACAGCTGGCAACGTTTCGGGTTTCGAGAGTCTACCTGTCTCGCTTGTTCGCATTGTTATTGCCGATTTACTTTTGTGCTGTTGCATTGCACACGAAACAGCTGGAATGAAATATGCGCGCACAATTTGAATTTCAGAGTAAAAGGGAAAATCGTTGCTTTTGACAAGTATCTTTACATTGCAGCTATATGGAAAGACAACTACAGTGTCTTACTTTTATTTTTATATATATTTAAATTAATTTAAACACTAATGTTTTGAGATGTTAATAGATATTCGCTGTGTACACACTGTCAAACAGCATTGCCAGATGTGCGATGAAAAATTAGCCTAAAGCACAAAAGCTAACTGCTACAAAATGACTTGATTTGAATTGTATATCGATAAGTTGGCGGCTTTTATTCAAATTTAAATTTGTAGACTGACAAATAACAATAATTCTGGGACTCAAAGAGTTGTGCACTTCCCATCATATTTATAATTTATTCCCAAGTTAGCTCGATTTGCATTTGTTGGCTTAAGGTCAAATTATGCTCCCTATGAAGTCATGCCAAAATGCTGTCATAGAAAGTCTGGGCCTGGCAATCGCAGCAAGACTTGAATTATCTTTATGTATTTATAATAAGCAAATAAATATTCGTGACCAAAAGTCGACATTTGCATAATGAAGGCGAAACAATTCAAATGAGTTGCAATTTTCTGTTGCTGAATGCGAAAGTGACTTGCATATGTGTGTGTGTGTGCGTGTATGTTATCGTGTGCGTGCATGTGTAAGCATGACTTGTGGGTGCGGAAGTGGGTGGCGAGACCATAAAAACGCGCTCAACTAACGCTATTTGAAGCTTTCGATGGATGGGCTGTTGGCGCATACAAAGCGACTCATTTGCAAAAAGAGACAGAGAGAGAGGGAGAGAGCAAGCGGGTGAGCGAGTGGGACAGACAAACAGAGAGCGGGTAAAAGCGTTGCCCACGTGAGCGCAATTTGGAGTATGGGTACTCGCTCTCTCATATGCATTAAGCTAATTGACATTCATGAGCATCAAGGCTGAATACATTAAAATAATTGCATATTCTCACAACTCGCTCTAGCTCTAAACAACAACAACAACAACAACAGCAAGAACTGCTTGACTTGCATAATTGTTACATTGATCGTCGCAGTAGATTAATTTCAGCTATTAGTTAACATTAATTGACATTGTTCAAGCTTTTCACATGTTGTTGGAAAAATCGATCAAAGTTGAAACTCACATTTCAACCGAATGCGCAGGCTCGCGTCGAGCGGAGCTGGAGACAGAGACGAGGGCCGACCTCGCTAGCATTATGCACCGATGCACTTATGTCGTACACACACATATATATTCACACACATACACACCTATAATTACAGCTAAACATTCGCCCCCAACGCCCACATTAAAAGAAGCGTAAACAAAACAAAACAAAAGATCCCCCACGCCAGAGCAACAACAGCCCTCGCAGCGAGCTTCGTCGCCGACAGCGCAGCTTTAGCAATGCGTATGCATGTGCGAGTGTGTGTTTGGGATCAAAATTAAAGCACGAAGTATTGTGCTCCATAAAACGAAAGCTGTGCATATTTAATGCGCGTGAGCATGACCCAACAAGAGAGCGGGAAATATGCGAGTGCATTAGAACACAAGCACACACGCACACACACTTACAGCACAGAAAAGCTTCCCCTAGTTTACAGCTGCTTGAAACAATTAATGCATATTAAGGTCAGCGGCAGCAGCGGCAGTGGCTGCGGCAGCGGCCACCCTTTTTGACAAGCTCGGCCGCTAGGTGGCGCCAGCGGTTCTAAAACGAGCACACTTGACGCTGGTTAATGGAGTACAGACATAAGAACATACATACATACATTCATACACACGTACTTGAACATTGATGCAGCAAACTCTGGCCGCTAGCTGGCGCCAGCAGTCCCAAAACTAGCACAAATCCGGCCTATTAATGGATATACGTGCATGCATACATTCATGCAACCAAGTGCACATTCATGCACACGTACTTGAAAATTAATGCAGCGCACTCTAACATGATGTGCAATAATGACACACTCTCACATGCTCACAACCTAAACTAAAATTGAAAAGAGAAAAAGTTAACAGCAACAACAAAAAAGTAGCCACTTTATTGGGCAGCAATTGACGTCATTGAAACGCTTTTCTATGAAATTGCCTGCTCGCACACATGCTAAACATGCGATATGCACTTGCAATTTGAAGTGTGACTGTGTGTGTGTGTGTGTGTGTGTGCGAGTGGGCAGCATGCTTTAATGTATTGGTGCGCGTGTTGTACGGCATGTGTGCATTGCATTATTCTTGTTTAGGCTTTCCATGCGCACTCTCACTCACTCACTCACTCGCTCACCTACTCGCACTCCCCCCTCCACCCGGTGCTTGGCAAAGAGAGTGTGCCAGGAAGCTTTTGTGCATGCGTTTGCGTTTGTGTGAGTACATAAGAATTTAATGTCATAAATGCATAAAATTGCAGCCATGAAATATTTGTGTTCACATGATAGGATTTATCTATTGTGCGTATGTGTAGGTACACACACATATGTATGTATATGTACATGGTCGTATATAGTATATTGTGTGCCATATTCATGCACGCTCGCAGCGCTCGTGAAAACCTGCCCTAGAACTGTTGATTTTATTTTTTTTTTAAAGCGACATTGCGAAACCTTAATATGCAAAAGTTCTAAGCTGCTGCCAGGTGTTGGCTTTCGAGCAACTGGCACGCCCTCGCCCTTTTTTAACTAGCCATGGAATGGGCCAACAACAACAACAAAAACAACTACGATGAACGCCTACTTAAAAAGCTTTTTCGCTAACATGTGATGCGATCTGCTTTGCTCTGTTGTTGTTGGTTTTGCTATTTGATCTTTAGCTTAACGATTCGAAGCTTTTGATGCTGTGTTGGTGCTTGTGAAACCCAAACCCTTATGGGATGTAACCGCGTATGCATGCATGTATGTATGTATGTGTGTATGCATGTATAGATGTTGATCTAACGGAAGTGAGCACATACACAAAGCGTAAGATAACAACAGCAATTATTCATTTATCTAATTTTTTGTAACAGATAACTTTTATGGTTTGCAGAGTGCAACGTACATGTACATGTATATGTATATGTATATGTATATGTATATATGGCATATGTATATGTAATACATAGGGATATGTATATGTATGCATGTATATGTGAGCATGTATATGTATGCATTGTTTTTAGTTTAACTTAGAAACTGTGTGCAATTTTAATGAGTCACATTTAGTAATTTACAGTGAAACACTTTTAACTGTGCTTGCGGTTCATTATCATTAGCACATTACATGAACAACTGTGGAGCTTAAAAAAATAAATAAAAATTGCTCGTAGAGCTAGTATTTGTTATTGTGTTTATGTCTGTGCAAATGTATGGGTGTTAGTATTTATGATCATCTAAAAAAGGTTTCGCGTGCAGCTGCTTATCTATTCTGCCTTGTGCTTAAGCTTTTGGCGACCATTTGCACCTGACGTGAGCTACTTATGTATGTAGGTAAAAAGGAACTTGCCAATGGGAAGCCAATACACTTAAGAAAATTATGCACTCGATTGTATTAAGTGAAAAAATATGCAAATTTAAGTAGATTTAGTTTTTAATGATAATGTAAGCTACTTAATTAGTAGATGGTTGTCAATCTAAGCCAGTGGGAGTTTCTACATGCATATCTACAGATCTACAAATATTTTTCTTATAGAATTTTCTAAGGTTTGTAGATTTTTATCTGTAAGACATCTGACATCTTCAAAAAGAAGTTCTATGATGTTTGATTTGCCGAAAACTAACAATTTTTCTGAGTGTTGCTTTGAAGTTAAACATTCTAAAGCCGAAAGCTTCTTATGGCAATCCAACGGTAAGATGTCTGATTCAGCTTAACCCAGCTTCAGCTTTTATCTACCGCTGCCAGCAACAGCAGGAGCAGCGCAGTACAGCAGCAGCAGCAGCAGCGCAGCGACAGCGAGTTAACCACGAACTCTTGTTGTTGTTCTCATTCTTGTTGTTATTGCTGCTAGAAGATGTGTCACACATCAAGCTAACCACATCATGTAATCGGATTTAGCTTTAACCGTTGTTCGCCTTGTACATGACATAATGCACGTACATATTCGGAGTTTCAGTCCAAGCAGTTATTTACATTAATGCATTTTATTTTGTGCTCTGTTTCTAAAGCTTTTAACTGTAATTCGGCTTGGACCTAATTAAGTAGCGTATGCTAATTTTAGAAATTGCAAAGCCATGTGAACACATAATACCTTCGTCCCTCTCTCACGTGCACACACACGCACACACATAAGCTCATGCAGCAGCAGAAGAAGAAAAAAAAAACGCAAACATACTTCGTGGCGCGCTTGCAGCTTGCGCTCTCTCACGACGCTCTCGTCCGTTTTAATGTGGATCTCATGTCGGCCCAGCGCCTCCCACCCGACGCAATGCGTTTACATTGTACATAAATGCTGGCAGCGACGTCGCCGTCGCCGTCGTCGCCAACGCTACCCTAAGCCTAAGCCTTAGCCCAACGCCGCCGACGCCATCGCCCTCCGCTCGATCTGCTGCGTCGACAACGTTTTTAGGGTGGGTTTTCTCGTTTTCTCGGTTTCTGGTTTAGCTGTGCATTGTTGCTGTTGTTTATGTATGTACTTTGGCCCTGAAGCTTTATTTGCTTCAATCGATGCCGCCCCGCCAGCAGCAACCCCACAACTTAGGGTGGAAACTCGTGTGTCGGATCATGAGCCAAGCCGAACGTTGCGTTTAGGGTTTCACAATTGTTGTTGCGGCTATTACTGTTTTATTGTTGTTGTTGCTGTTCGCTGACATGACAACGTGAAATTCGCTTTATTGTCTGTCCGCGTATTTCATGTCAAACATTATTCGATGCGCCCTCGGGCCGCGCCCACACACTACCCATTACCATGGGATCGTCAAAGCTCCCTCGCGCACGGCCCAACATGAAAATAATTTTATTTTTTAGGCACTTTTTGTTGTTGTTTTTCACATGCAACTTTCTATGTGGGTATAAATCTTTTTTATATGTAATTAACTTTTTTTCTGCCTTTTTTTTTGTGTTTGCAAACTTGATTTTTGTTTAAAAATAAACGCTTACGGTTGCCTGTTTCACAAACCGGCAACAACAGCAGCAATACCAACAACAGCAACAACAACAATACCAACAACAACAGCAGCAGCAGCAAATTGGCAACCATAATTGAGCTTCTAAAAATTGTGCACAATATTAGCAACTGCGTCGCTGTCCGCAGCTCGCGCTCCGCCCGCGCCTGAGCGCGGCTTCGAAAGCTGCGCTGCGCCGCGCTGCTCTGCTCGGCGCTGCTCTGCCCGACGCTGCTCTGCGCCGCGCTGCTCAGCTCTGCTCTGCGCCGCGCAGCTCTGCTCTGAAATCAGCCAACATCAATGTTGGAAATTTTGCGCCATGACAAAGAAAATATTCCCTGATAAATAAACTCAAAAAAAAAAGAGATGCCAAGAAATGACGGCAGATCCGAAAAAAACTGGTTTTGGGTTTTTGGATTTTTTGGCAACACTATTTTTTTTGAACGGGGAAAGTGAAAATTTATGCCGCACCCGCTTACTTAAGACGGGCATCAACGACAACAACAACAACAACAACAACAACAACAACAACGTGGAGTCTTAAGTGACTCGCACTCGCACTCGCTACGTGATTTCGTAGCAACAGCTACACAAATTCCATTCCATTTCAAAGCCGCCAACAACTACAACAAGAACAACAACAACAGCTAGATTCAATATGTAATTGAGTTTTATTTTATGTTTTCGTTTTTCAACGATTTTCGTTGGCCGTCGCCAACTTCGAAAGCTTCCATGCGTTCGTGTGTGTGTTTTCGCAGTTCGTAGCCCAAGCCCCAAAACTATTTTGTTGTTGTTTTCTACACACTTCAATTCGGTTGGCATGCCAATGTATGTATGTATGTATGTGTGTATGCGTGCGTGTGTATGTGCGTGTTTTGGTTATGTTTTTGTTGCTGTTGTGTTTGATTTCCATTATGATTGCGCTTCTTTTTCACAAATTCTGAGCTTCGTTTTCATTCGAACTCGAAAACACATTTAGCATGGCTGCCGTTCTGTCTGCGTGTGTGTGTGTGTATGTATGTATATATATATATATATGTATGTGTGTGTGAGTGATTGATGGCTCTCGGATTTTTCAAAAGAACGCTCGCAATCGGCTGCCACTGGTCTCGCTCTCCCCCTCTCTCTCTCACTCTCTCTCTCTGGCACACACACTCTCTTCGCGCCCTCATCGGCCCCAACAACAATAACAACAACATCAGCGAAGACGACGCCGCTGCCCAAATGAGGCTGCCAAAAATATTTTCGTTAATGGAACTTTCTGGTTTTCTTTGGCTTTTGGGCTTGCAAATTTATGTACAATATGTACATACATACATACATGAGCATATACATATGTGTGTGTACATAACTATGTATGTATATACATATGCATATGTATTTCTTTTGAGGTCAATATGAGAAAAATGTTTAACAAATATTCTTTGCGGAGAGTTTTTGTTAATCAAGTGAAAGGAAGATGTTCAATGAAGCTGGATTAGGGCCATAAACAACGTGAAATCATGGCAACTTCCAACTGTATGGGGAGCATGTATGTATGTATGTATGTGATATATGTATGTATGTACATAAATAGATCATACAAGTGAAGTATGTAAATGTGTATGTACATATGTATATTGATAAGCGGCTTAGATTGTTTGAAGAATTTGATGAGCTTTACTCAAAATGTTGATATCTTAATTTGACATTGAGACCAAAAGTATTTTTGATATATTGATATCATATCAATACATCACATGCTTATCGATAAACGATAACGATAACATATAGTGAACATTTTCAACTTTCAGCTTTTGCTCCAAGCACAGCTTTTGCTGGACTCAAAAGCTTAATATCAAATCATCCCATTCGAACAAATATACATATGTGTATATCCACACGGAGATTTGTAGAAGATTGGCCTGCGGCTCTAGGGATGCTGCGTCCGCAAAAGAATTACGTTATAACTACGTTAACAACTGCACACATTTCCACTTTTGATCCGCCCCATTTTATTGATTTACTCCAGCCCTAAAGGGGACGAACAACGAAGCGAAATTTCCTAATGCGCACACAAAACAAGGGCAACTATCTGAAAGGGATGCGAGGGTTGGGCGAGGGAGCGACCGAACGTGCGAGCGAGGGGGTGGTCGGGCGTCGGGCATCGGGCATCGGGCATCGGGCGTCTGGCAGCGACAGCGGCGATTGCGACGGCAACCAAGCATGATCCCCTCTGTGGCAGCAACCGCATTTCAACCCTCGGTTATAATGGGGGGGTTGCTAAAGCAACGGAAATGTACGGACCAGAGAGCTTTTGCGTTTGACAAGGACACGCACCAAACAAACAACCCTAACGTGGAGCAACAGCAGCAGCCACAGCAGCCGCCTCAGATCACAAGCAGACGCTGGCGGGTGGTCCTTGGTCCTTGGTAGGGCTGTTCGTGTTCGTTAGGGTGCGAGGGTGGCCCTGGCCAGTTTTTGCAGCGTACTTTTGTGTTTTGGGGTGGAAAGCTGCCACATGGAGATCCGCATGTGGCAACGGGGGTTGTTTAGAAGGCTCCACAAAAAAACAACAGAAAAGAACTTGACAACATGCGCCAGCTGTCGTTGATCAACAGCAAATGGACTTTGCACTGGGCAGAAGAAGAAAAATGGCCAACAACAATAAAACTTGCATTTCAACCCCTAAAACTGCAAGCGTAGGGGAGCCCTGGCAAAGGAGAAGAAGAATACCAGTGAGCTGCATATATTTGCAAAATTGACAAGATTAAATAATATATTTAGATATATTCTGATATTTTATGGTACAGTAAAAGCTCTTCTGAGCGAAAATAAAGGTCTCTGTGTCCTGCAATGTCGGAAGCAGCGGCAATGAGAAATGAAGAGATCTTCCTTTCTTTCTAGCACCTTGTTCGAAAAAGTAAGCAAAGCTTACGTAGAGATCCGTTTAAGTAAGACAGCTTTCACTAAACTAGAGCTTTTTCTGCACTAACTTTTAATAACAATTGTTTGTCAAACATACCCATTTTATTCAGACGATATGCGATATCAACTTCCTTAATTGGATACCGCCAACGGTAGGCAACCCTGCGTCTGTGTGTGTGCGTGCGTGTGAATGACAGCAGGCCCCGGCGCAGGGTCCTGGCGTGGTCGTGGTCGGTTGGTGCATTTGGGTTTTTCCTACCCCCAGAGGGCAAACATAAAAACAAGCACACAACAGCTGCCGAACGGCAACAACAGATGCTCCCTCCGTTTCGGTTAGTGGCCAACGAGCAACCCCTAAGGCCCCGCTTGCATGCTTCTCTGATCAAGTTGATCGATCAGTTCTACCCTTGGCGCAGACGCCCATTTTCAGGCCCAGCCGCCGCACAACTCCATTAAATTCAATTGACAAAAGGAAATGAACATGAAATGCAAAAAAATAAAGAGAGAGAGAGAGAGAATAAAAACCCAACAAACACACACACACACACACACATACACACTGTCACATGCGAGCGCATACACGAAAAACAGATTAATGTGAAACAAAAAAATAAGAAGAAGAAGAACAGCAACAACAACAACAGTGGGAGAGAACGTGTGCACGAGGGGCGCATAAAAGGAAAATGTTAAGAGGGGAGCCCATCGTTTCACATCTGCTCTTCTGGGCAAATGCATAGAAACGCAGCCATGTGCCGTAGTTGTTGGGCTTTTGCATTTCAAAATTTACATTTGCATGCATGTGCTGCAACGGCAAAAGCAACGGCAGCGGCGGCGGCAGCGACAGCGACAGCGTCAGTGGCAGCGAACGCGCGAATACAGAACAAACAGAGAAAAGATGACTTCAAGGTTAAGCATAGCCGAGAGTAGAGTTGACGTTCCCCTCCCACGCATGCCGTTGGCGTGCGCTCTCCCACTCTATCTCCCTCTCGCTTGCTCTTAAAGTTTGGCTGCTTCCTTTTGCTTTTGCTGCTCGTGTGTTGTTGTTGTTGTTGGTTTTTGCATGTGTGCATGTAAATGAGTTTGCACAATAATAAAAATAAACTTTTTTCTTACATTTTTCCCTCTCGTGCAATTTCTGTTGCTAAAATTAAACGTTAAGGAATTTTTATGGAACAGCTGTGTGCGCCAAAAGAAGAAGCAAGGCACCAAACAACGACGTAAAAACCCAGCGAAGTTTCAAGAATAAAGCAACAGGCAAAATCACACAAACACACACAAACACAAAACATAAAGATGTACACACATACATATGCATGCATGTGTCTGTCTCTATGTGCATGGCCATCCCACGCCCACGCACGCAGCATTGGGCCAGCAGGTGATTCATTTCGAAGTTCGTACAGAAAATCATTGAAAAATTGATCAAGCTACAGCATTTAACTATGGACGGCTTTATAGATTGGCATTTCTGTGGCGATCCACTCAAAGAAATCGCCGCTGCTGCTGCTGCTGCTGTCGACGGGGCGCGGCATACAATTTTCACTTTGCCTGCTGAATGGGCAATCGAGTGTTGCCGAAAAAAATAAAAACAAAATCAAAAAAAAAACCCAACAACAACAATAACAGCAAATCCAGCCAAAGCCAAAACGAGTTTTGTCGACTGTCTTCGCCTTCGGACCGCAAAACTTGAGCTTAACGATTATTTTCTTTGTCATGGCAAACAATTTTCAACTTTTTATTGTTGTTAATTTCTTGCAGCGCAGCTTTTTAAGCCGCGCCAAAATCTCTCAACAGCAACAACAATATAAAAAATAACAACATCGCTCTGCGCGGGCGGCGCGCAGCAGCGGCAGCGACGCCAGCAGCGGCAGCGACGCAGTTGCTAATAATGTGCACAACTTTTAGAAGCTCAACGCAATTATGGTTAACATTTTGTTGTTGTTTTTGGTTATTGTTTTCTTTTTTGCTTTTAAACAAGTAATCATTTATTTTTAAGAAGCATCCAAATCAAGTTTCAGCAATTGTTAATGCAAAAAGCCAAAAGGGAAAAAATCAAAAATGTCAGAAAAAGTGGAAAGATTTAGACAGTACATGAGTACATACATGCATATGTATGAGTGTACGTATGTATGTTTGCGCATTAGACGCTCCATTAGAAAGTCGCAAGTGTAGAAACAAACAGATTCATATGATAAGTAATTACATACACACATACACTTACAGGAGCGGCTTCTGCGAAGATCGGGTACTCCAAGGGGAAACCTGAGCTAAGTAGTTGATAATAGGGCCCAGTAGAAACTTTACAGACAAGGTTAACCCTAGTTTCGGGAACAAATATGCATCCTTACCACGTCACAATTGTTATTTATTAACATAGTTTTGGACCCCTGGCAGCTTAGAAGTCCGTCCCTGGCTTAAAAATTCGATGGTTTGCTTTGAACTCTGCATTTCTTGACACCTTCTCTACTGAGGAATTTTTATTGTTCCGCTTAATGTTTATTATTTGATTAATGTAAAAATATGCATATGACAACATTGTCTTTATACAATACAACATACTTACACATTTCTTAATTAACATTATAATGCTCTTAAGATAAATACACATGTACATAGATATGTATGTATTTGTAATTATGCATTAATCTGCATTAAGAATGTACACACTCATAAATCTACTCAGGAGTAGAATACGTAGAATCAAAAAAAATATACATACATATGTATGTATGTATATTATACAATATTTAATTTACATTTGGATTATTTCATATTTCTCTGATGCTAATATAAGTAAGTACGTATGTAAATGCATTTGTATGTACATACATACTTACACATTTAGAAACATACACGCATATGTGGTCACTCACACACATGTCAAAATTTTTCTTTGCTTTTTCATTTAGCAGCACTTCCACATTCCCTTTTCGAAAATAACAACAACAACAACAACAACAAGCAAATGTCGCTACTTCTCTCACACACATGCACACAAATATGCAAAGGTCAGTCAGCGCCTCCACTCACGAGCGATCTTCGTTTTTCGCATGCAGCGAAAACAACACAAACGTTGAGCTTCGTGTATGCACACATATGCTTTGCTTTTCTGTATTTGAATTTTGTTGCTTTTCGACTCTTATTCTTTTTGGCTGGCATTGGCTTCGCACTCGCACTCGCATTCGCCGTCGCAGTTTTATTTTATTTGTGGTTATTGCAGTAACAAACGGAACTCTCAGGAATAACGCGTTTTGGCGGCTAGTGTCGCTCGTTTGATGCACATAACGTAACGCAAGCAATTTCCCCCACACCCAGCGTGGCAACAAAAACAGCAACAATAATAAAACACTTTGTTACTAGCTTACATAAAGGCAAAACAGCAATAAAGTGAGCTTGAAGAATAATGCAAAAGCAACAAACACAAAAGTCGTTCGATTTGGTTTATGGCCCACAGGCCGCAGTTGAAATATAATTTATTATAATTAAAAAGCAGCAGCGAGCAAATAACATAAATATATATGTATGTGCATATGTTTGTTTGTATGTAGATAACTGTCAGTGTTTGAATTTCACTTGTCTTGTGTATTTATTTCTCGTGCAATCGCACGCGTGCGTGTGAGTGTCTGAGTGTGTGTGTGTGTGACGCAGCTGCCATTGCTGCAGGCGGCCTAGGTGATAGTGCAGCTGAAGCCGACGGCGACGACGCGCCGCTTGTCATATGTAACAAAAGAGTCAAATGTAAATGTAAGGAAAAAGCTTCTACGTGACCGATTTGAAGTTTTTTGCTTATTAACTATGGGAGGTGGTGGACACAGAGAGAGTGAGAGCGAGAGAGAGAGAGCTTTGCATTGAATGCAGGTGAGTTAATTATTATGCGAAACGTGTTGCTATTTAAGTAATACATACATATATATATCTTAAATTACACACATACATATGTATGTTTGCATCGTATACTCACAAACACTGTACAAAGGCACATTTAGTTTCTTCGTCCTTTTAACAGCTGATCGCTAAATATTCGTAGGGAAAATACGGCTATTGCCAAAAATAAAATTCGCACCTTAAACTGTCTCCATTTCGTCAATTAGTATCGCTTAGAGCTTTTCAATTAAGCGTGTAGAATTTCACATAAAAGCGTTAATTACAAATACATAAGGCATAAACGCAACACCGTTAAAAATTGAGGTACATACATAATTACACACACACACACACACAGACACATGGTTTTAAAAGGTATGGTGGGGGGCAAGGGTGCGAAAATGTTTCCGATGAAGTCATGCTGGAACCTAAAATAAATCAGCAATGTGTGTGTGTGTGCATGAACGATCATTAAAAAAACAACTCAAACACACTCACAAAATAATTTGCACTTTTTAAGTACAAAATGCAATGCATACATTTTACATGGTATATATCTCCCCCTCGCCTTTCCCGTCATACACACACACGCACACACATTAAACATCCATAGAAAAGGAGACACAGAGAGAGCGAAAGACAGCTAGCGAGAGAGAGGTAGAAAGAGTGAGAGTGAGACAGATACAGCTCAGCAACGGCAGTTTTTGTTCTTGTGAACATTATGGCTTCGCCTTGGCAAAAACTCATACACAAAATCTCGCCCCCTACATGAGCGAGCGACGCTGTTAGCAACAACAACAACAACAGCGAACGAGCACAACGAATGATATTTTTGAACTCCACTACATAGACAGAGTTGCCAGCTTGCTGGCAAATACATACATAAACATATCTATGTATGATTGTTGGTTTATTGATATCAATAGTTGTGGCGCTAGCTGTCAAAGTTGCTTCAATTAAACAAACTCTGCTAATTAATGCTGCCAAGCCTGCCTTTTTATCAGGCACAACAAATAAACAACAACAGTTTTTCATTTGCATGCGCCGCTGAGTTTTTCGTATTGGTGTTGGCAACTCTGCGCGCGCGCCAAGCATACAAAGCACATACTCACACGACGCACACATATTATGTACATGAACGCCAAAGTTACCCAGTTGGACAAAATGTGGTGTACGTAATGTACAATGCAATGGCAAAACAATAAATATTCTAATGGGATTAATTACCTAATTGCAATAAAAATGAAGAACCTCTAAAAATGGGTAAACATTAGATATGAGAACCAATGCTGTGCATGAAATAATAAGGTAGTAAGCAGTACTCTTGTCATGCAGTCAAGCGCAACTGGGTATTTTTGTTGAACTCACACTCACTCGCTTGCTCGCTCTCGTTCGGAACTTCGTTCGTTAGCGCGGCGGCTAGACCAGAAAACTTTTCGTGCGCGCTCGTCAGTCGTCAGTTTTTCTTCAGTGGCTCCGCGCGTTTCGCATTTTGTTGTGCGGGCTGCTACTCCGCAGCAGCAGGAAAACTACACATACATACACACAACTGAAAAACTTGGCTTTTTAATAAAAATAAATTCAATTTTATTGCTTCTTCTCCCGCGCGCTTTTACACATATACAAATCGTGCGTATCTCTATCTCTGTGTGTGTATTAACATAATTTTGATGTGCAAAGCTCTTTAAAGAAAAAAATCTAATCAAAACGACACGACGACTATGTGCTGCCTGTGATTCTATTTCGGTGTGTATACCTTAAAAACAAGCAACTAAAATGCATTAGATCTATATGTATATATTTTTAAATAGACTTAGAACTGTACTTTCTAATATGTGCGATTGATTTACTGTCTCTCATTTGCGCTCTTTTTGTGTGTGTTTTTGCATATAATCAATATTTTCAACGTTTTTTGCATGCGTGTATTAGTTTGGTGAGCGCCTCACTTTCATATCGATTTTTCATGCGTTTTTGTGAAAGCTTTTCTGCACTGCAAAAGCTTTTCAGTGCAACAGCAAACTAACACACACATACATACACATGTGTATAGGTGTATGCAATTTGAAGTAATGACGAACAATTTTCATTAATTTAATGAACACACATACACACACACACCCACAAACATGCATGCAAATGAGGTCAAGTGTCGCTGTGAAAAATTGTACGTTCTCTCTCCATTCGTATGCAGCCAGCCTGACGATTGTGTGAAAGAGTGAGAGCGACGACGACTACCGTTCGTTACATAAGCTTTTTCTAATTGGCGAATATACATATGCGCAGCAGCATAAACTTCTAAAGCGCGCTTTTCAATGCATTAACAATAACGTGTACATGTGTACGTATGTATGGTATGAATAAACATTTTAGGTAAATTGTTGAAAAGCACGTTGTCCACAAAAAAAGTACAATCCAAAAAAAAAATGTGTCGCTGTTTTGAGCTCTATGTACAGCCGCCATCTTGGTTTTTCCCCCCTATGGGCAACCCAGTCGAAACAGCCGGGGCAGCACCATACAACAACAACAACAATACAAAATATTTTTTCAATGCTACTGGCGGGCTGGCAACGCTCTCTTTTTACTCCCTCTCACTTTGGCTCACTTCGTCGGCTGTGGCTGACTTCGTTTGCTTTTCGTTTTATGTTTGTACAAGACAAAAAAAAAAAAGCGTGAAATTTTCTCTCTGCACTTTTCACACACGCACACAAACACACAGCAGCAGCAGCAGCGCTCACAGGCGCTTTGGCGCTTCGTATGCTCTCTTTGTAGCTTTTCGTTGCTACCAGCCGACGGACGGACGGACAGATGGGACCGACCGCCCGCCACATATTTTTGTTTCCACTTTGTGCTACACTTCTACTTCGCTGCGGCTGCCTTCTGGTGTTGTTTTTGTTGTTGTTTTATGTACATATGTACGTGCTCTACAGACACGTTTACATTTTCATTTTTCATATTTTCGGCCTGTTTTTGACTCACATACACAAAGACACTTTGCTTTGTCGCTTTTATAATCTTTCACTTTATGTGCACACGCCATGTTTAATATACAAACATACATACATACAAATGTATGTAGGTATAAGCGTTCACGCTGCGACGTTGCCAAATTTCACGCGCGCACTGAACTTTTTGTCATGTAGCTTAAAAGTTTCATTTGTTTACATTCTACGCACATGTGCAGAATAACAAAAGTACAATAATAACAATAATAATGAGAGCCAGCACGCATAACAGCAGAAAAGCAACAGAAACAAAAAAAAAGCTTTTGCGCAACAAGTGCAAAAGGAAAAGAATATGAAGAATACACATGCGAAATAGAATGCAAAAACGCTCAAGTATCTTTTCTTAGTACTTGTGATTTGTTTATTATTTCTTTTTTTAGGCCAAATTTTAAGAGATATACGTGAGTGTGTGTGTTTGTATGTGTGCGTGTGTTTGCCTCACATTCTTGGTTGGCTTTTGAGCGTCGTCTGTCATCAAAGTTAACCACCCACGTCTTTAACGTAACGACCTTGCATTTAGATTATCTTTTGGTCTTTTGTGCTCTTCAATTTCTACACTGACCTACACGTTTATAGTCGCGTGTGCCATAAATTCTTTGCCCTACAGACTTTATTTTATAATTATTATTTTCTGTTATAGTAAACAGAAATATGAAAACGTGCAAAAATAAAAAATACGAGACTTTTGTAGGCCGTTATCGTTGGCTGCTCTTTGCTTTTATTTTGTATTCAGTTTTTTTTTCTTGCTAGTTTCTTGTCTCTATTGTTATTATTTTTGCGAGTGCCAATGGCCAAAAAGTTCATTGAACTTTTTGTTATTGTTTTTTGTTGATTATTTTGTGGCTTCAGTTAGTCTCTTCGCAATTTCACTTTCATGCGGCCTACTGACAATTTAGTTTTAAAAAAGTTTAGTATTTACATGTTTTGTATGTAAATTGTTGACTTTGAAGATTGTTAAGAATAATTGGCCAAGGAAATTCAGTTAAAAGCTCTTGAAATAATAGGTTAGAAATTGGAACAAGCATTAGACGCTTGATTATAATACTATTTATATAATCAAACGAGATACGAGAACGATAATCTGTTCATAAGTTAATCAATTATTGAATAATTCTGTACAAGATTAAGAAACCAACTTGAAGTTTCCTTCAATAAGTCAGCAAGAATTGTTTTTCGAGTTCTACACCATTCACCAAGTCAAAGATCAAGTTTTATCTCTCCTCTTGTTACCACTTTACATCAATCATATACATATGTATATATAATTTTACAAAAACCTATGCAAATGTTAATGTGTAAATACGCAACGCCCCAAACATCACCTGTCATATATATGGAGAAGAGGCAGCAGCAAAAAAAAAAAAAAGAAAAAACACCTCTAGACACACCTATTTAAAAACTCGGCGTGACCACATTTTCAAATTACAACATGCCCAAAACAAGCGACACATGCAGATGGAAGAGAACATTGAGAGATGGTGTGAGGGAGGGGCGGGCAGGTGGGTTCAGGGGCAGTGTCAGAGGCGGAGGCGGAGAGTGGGCACAGTCGGACATCATCATCATCGTCAACACAATCATCATCATCACAATCATCATCATCGTCATCACAATCATCATCATCATTCGCATCAGCTCGAGTCAAGTCGTTGCCGCAGGCCCAATTCCGCAGCAAACAGACAGACTCTGATAGATAAAATCCATAGCTGCCCCCGGTACGCCCCCCTTTCAATCCCGCACACCCATTGCCCATTGCCCATTGCCATTCGAACGCTTGAGTTTTCAGCCAACTCACGCCGAGAGCGACAGAGACGCCCTTTACGCGAACTCGACACACAAGCCCTTAACATTCACTTTAAATAGCTTGTTGAGAAAAAATATAAAAAAAATAAAACAAAAAACGAGTTTTCGTTTTTCTCTGTTGGCCGCTTTTAATGGCAAAAACGACATTTTCTGCCTTTGCGAGCATCGCAGAAAAACAGAAAAACGCTGTGAACGACTTTGGGATTCACCTGTAAATGGCTGAGGACAACGGAAAACTTTGTAGAAATATACTATTATAATCGTATGCTAATGAAGCACTGTTCGATTTGTGATTTATTATTGAGAGGCTCATTAATTGTGCTCTCATAAAAGTCGTGCGTTCTGTTAAATGGAATATTTAATTACAATGAAAGATGGAATTATATTTTGGATGATAGGTTCTAGATGATAATACAAATATAAAGTGATCAGGAAGTAAAGGAAATAAAACATTGAGAAAACCTTGACGTATTTAATGCTGAATACTTAGGAGGAGTTATATAGGAACTCGTCTCTCCACTTCAATAACTAAAGAAAAGTATTTTGGATAGATTTTTATTACTATTACTGAGATCTGCTTTAAGGTTTTGGAAGATATATTACTCTGTAGAAAGAAGTAAAGTACACATGGATGGACATGAAGGGAAAATATGGATGTATATGAGAAGAGGAACGTCCAAAAAAAGGACCTTTCTTGAGAAGGTACACATTTTTAATAATGGGATGTTCTAAGAATCGAATTTACGACAATTCTGAATCATTTTTGCAACCCACGTGCGTATTTTCACCTGTGAAAATTGCGTATTACGAAGTGTACACCTATCCTGGCCCTATGTGCAGTATGCAGGGTATGATCGCATAAACAAATAAAAATCCATCCATATCATAAAAGAGCGGCAGACAACGTTGAGGCCTCAGCCTGCGCCGCCGCCTACGTTCTTAAAAGCGATTTCTTTTCGGTTTTTCGACTGTTGCGAATGCTACAAGTTCTGTCTACCTTCTGCCCCTCCTCCTTTGCCCTGTTCTCTTCCCTATTGTTGTTGTTGTCATGTTGTTGTTGCTTTTGCGCTGCCAGAAATTAAATTATTGAAAGTCAGCAGCAACTGCGACTGCGGCGTTTATTTTAACGTCGTAAATATACAAATTTTATGTCTGTATCTGTGCATGTGTGTGTGCCTGTGCATGTGTGTGTGTGTGTGCTGCTCAGCTTGGCAAGATAAATTCCACTTTATGCAAATCTTGTGGGGGGAACTTTTTTTTGCTCGTTTTAGCAAGAACTCCTTTCTTTTATTTTTTCAAGTTATTTCCATTTTAAATTTGTTTTTCAGTCGCGTTTGTCGATTTTTCTGTGTGTATGTGTTTGTGTGTGTGTGTGTGGAAGTGTTCATGTGTGTGCGTGTGTTTTATTTTTCTTTAAACTGGTTTTTCTGCCAACTCGCAACAGCCGCCCGTTTTTCGAAATGGCACAGTTCTTGTATATTTTGCGAAACCGGTTTTTCTTTTGACTTTTTAGAACAGAACCAACCAGAACAAAAACCTCACAGCAGCAAAGAGAAGAACAAGAAGAAGCATTGCCAGCAGCAGCAGGCTGCAGAAACGCGTATTGAAAGTTTTTTTTATTTTCTTAGCTCCAAGAGAATTTTCTTCACTCATGAGTTTGTATGTTTTCCTCTTCGTCTTCTCCTTGTTTTTTTTTTCTTTATTGGAGTCTCAAGTCCCAAAACTCAATGCCAAATACATACATATGTATGTATATATATTTGTATACACGATACTCCCCTGTTTTGTGTTGCGCGGACTTCCTGGAGCTCACGACAGTTGTTCCTTGACGCTGTGATCCCCTTCGGTAGAGAGGGTGGGGGGATCTCCGGCCACACTTTTAAGGGTTGCAACCCCCAAAAAATGTAACCTCGCATTCGCTCCTGCCTCTGACCGGCCTAACCAGTTTTCGGGGTTGCTCTGGGATCCTGGGACCAGGAACCGTCTGGCGCGTGCTTAGTATAAAACCTTTTTTCACTTTTTTTTTATATATAGTGTATATATTTACTTTTTTTTTTATTAAATCCGATTTGCATCATGGCACGGCACTCAAGTTGTTGGCATTTGAATCCCTGATTTAATGAGTTCTGTGCCCTTACAACTGCGATTCATTCAAGTGCCTAGATTAATATCATTGTATAGGAGAGTTTTTCGCTAACATTGCGTGACATTTTGATAACGCATTAGTTTGATAGTAGATCTCTCCACAATGCAGTCTATTTAATATGAAATAAGGATTAGAATATCAAAAATGACACTTTCTATTGAAGGGATTTTCTAAAGTTGTAAAAATGTATATAACAGGAAGTAGGATGCATCTTATAATATATCATAGATCATATTTATTTCTGATCAAGAGAACGCCCTTATAAAAACGCGTCTTCGATAACTTTCTACAATAATCCTCCTCGATAAATGTCTCTTTCCCACTTTTTGAGGTTATTAACAGTAATCCCAACGTTTTTTAGAGCTGCGCTTACAAAATATTGCATCTAGTGAGCAGGAAATGCAGGTTTTAGTTTCTAGACTTATTCTAATTTCTGTTATTTTTCCCATCTGTTTTAAAATATGTTTTATATTTATATATTGTACTATCTTTAATCTTAGCCTTGCAATTGCTTATAAAGGGAGTGTTGAGGGATATTTTATCCATATCTTAACAACCCAAGAACGGCAGCTGCTAAATTAATATCTCAAGTTGGGTTTTTCGCTAACAACGTACCGCATATGAAAATTTTGGACGTCGTTTGATAGTAGATCCCAATACATAATAATTATAATGTAGTACTCATTATCATCTATTCCATCATTCGGGCAATTGCATATAATACGATGTTTCGGAAATGCAATTTCGTCGCATTTTGTTTGCAAATTGCTAAAATAAACAAAAGTTGAGATTTTCGCTAACAACGTTCCGTAAAGAAATTGTTTGGACGTCGTTTGATAGTAGACCTCAATACAAGCGCAGACATTAGTCATAATCTCATGCTCATTCACAATCGGCACATTTTTCGACAACTCTATGCTTCATGGTTGCCACATCCGCTGAGAGCGCGCCCCCAAAGCGCAAAAAACGCGCGTCATCTAGAACATTTTCTGTGGGGTCCAACTGTACTTTTTCCACACAAAGCAACATGCTCAGCAACGAAAACGCTTTGCTCTCTGCCTGCGTTGGGAAAAAAGGATCCCAATTTTCGTTATAATCCTCCACCATCTGCGCAAAAATAAAACCTTGCATGTGCAAAGAGCGTGCGTCACGAAAGGTCGTGAGGGAGAGCGGGAGGGAGAGCGAGAGCGAGAGAGATCCTTTTTCATGCTGACGCTGCTGCTGCTTCTGCGGCTGCAGTCGCTGCATGCGTTGGCAGCGAGCCGCCCTTCCGCCCGTTTTTACCTACTACTCCTCGGCGTCTGTCGGGTGCTGTTGTTGAACTACAATAACAACTAAAATTAAATCCCTTTTGCTTTGTTGTTCTATGTGTGTGTGTGTGCGTGTAGGAAAAACCCTCAGCTTAAGGCGAACGACGGCAGAGCGTCGACATTGTCTAGCCAATGCATCATCTACGTCGCTGTCGCCGTCAACGTCGCTGCCACTTGGGGTAAGAGTTACTCTAACTAAGAACAGATGGCGCCACTGCGCATGACTCGCACCTTATGTACAAAGGCCACAGAAGTTCGCACACACACGAACACACACACATAGATATTCATATATAGGTATACATACGAGCAAACGTATGTAAATAGAAAAAACTGATCCCTCACACAAAGTAACCGACCGCCTAACGGTGCCCTCCTGCGTTTGCATTTCTTTTTTGCTCCTCTTTCGCCTTGCTCAGCCAGCAACTCCTAACAACAACAAGCACAGCATGTGTTTTTCGCCATTATATTTTATATTGATCGGCTGCTTCCTTTTCACTTGGGCAAAAAAAACAACAACCAACTTATGAAAAAGGGAGCCCGAAGCGAAAACCCGAAAGCCAGCCCGGCGTCGTCGTCTTCTGTTGTGCGTCACGTAGCGCACATCTTGGTGTCTCTGTTGCGCGCATTGTGACCAGAGAATTGTGCATGGGCACAGTTAGGTTTTCTATAGAACTTCTCTATGTCGGCCTGTCCGCCGCCTGCCTGCGTGCCTGCCTGCCTTACCGTCGTGGGCCATAAAAACGAACGAGCGAGTGAGCGTGCTGCAGCTGTCGTTGCCGTTGCTGCTTTCCACCTCTTTTTTATGCTGATGATTAAATTACGGCAGGAAACGGACGCACAGAAAACAACAACAAGAATGCACACAAGATGCAAACGCGCGCGCTCCCCTTTTCATAAAAATTTCCATGCAAATTCGCCGCGATGGCATCAGTCTTCTTAATTTGCTTTTTCATATATTTTTTGCTTCCATTTTGAAAATTGAAAATGTGACCCAGCGGCGGCATCACTAACCGACTCCAAAAACTCTTGCCACGTTTTCTCTCTATCACTCGCTGCCTGGCTGGCTGGCTCATGCGGCGAATTCAATTGCTCGCATTATGTTTGTCTGTTTACCTGCTTGCGTGTGTATGTGTTTGGGATGTATTCCCGTTATATTTGCTCTGCTCTTTGGCACGCTCACTGCAATGCATTTAAAAGGCTCCTTTTGCCTACCTGCTTTGGGCTGCCAGCAGTCGTCTGCCTACTTGGCAATTTCATAACGTGCCCCCAAAATATGTGAGGCTCACTCTCACTCACACAGGGACGCCGCTCGCTCTCAGAAACTTCGCACTGGGCGGCCATTTTGGTGTGTGCGAGTGAGCGAGCGAGCATGCCAAAACGAACGCGTCGAGAGCGAGAGCAGTGAGTGAGCGTCGACGAAGCGTCGCGGCGAAAATGAAAAAGGGTCTCTCAGTCGCCAGCACATTTACGTCGTTTCAGTTGCTTTCGTGCGCTTGGAGCTTTTGTTTGGTTTTAGTGTGTGCACGGCAGATCGCGACGCGTGCGGTGTGCTGGCCAAAAATTACATACAATACATACACACACACACATTGAGCAGCAGCAACAACAACAAACGCTTAAATCATATAGAAAAACAAATTGTTTTTTCTCGTGCATTAAGAAATTTATTAAGTAAGTTTGTGAAGTGAAAATAAATATGGACATACGAAATTGTGAAATCATTTTTATGCGAAGTCTCCCCCATTTGTATTATGTACTATGTGTGTTGCTTCAAACGAAAAATGTTCTATTTTTAAATGCATCATAAAACAAACGACGCACACATACAAATATGTGACTGGCAGCGATTGCTTCATTCTTCAACTTTAAAATTATCTGAAAATCGTAAACGTTTCTGTGTGTGCGTGTGTCTACTTGTGAAATTTTCCACAACGAAAAACCCACTGGGGGAAAAAAAAACCACACTGAAAACGCACACACGTTCATCTCGTTCACATATACCTAAATTGTATGTTTGTAGTTGTGCATGCAGCAGTGACGACGCGTACGTCGACTGCGACTGCGAAACTTCCCCTCTTTATGTTTCATGCTGCCTGCTGCCTCGTTAGCTGACGACGACGCGTCGACGTCGCAACGTCTCGTCGTCATTTATCGTTTCCATCGATCTCCAACACTAGCAACTGTAACATCGCCACAAAATCCGTTAGCCGAGTATTTGTACTTGCGCTCTCGTTGCTATCGCTTGCTCTCATTTGTCCAGTGAGAGTGGTGCGGTGGCGAGTGCCGTTCGAATGAGCAAAGTTGAGAAAAGAACAAAAAAGAAAAAAAAATCGAAGCAAAGATAGAAGTATTTGAAAGCAAGCGACGGAACAAGAATAAAAAAAATTGCATTTGCAGTTGTGTGTTTAGGCGTCACAGAGGGCGCTTTTGTGTGCTGGAAAAGTATGTTTCGTTCGTGTTAGTGTGTGTGCGTGTGTCGAAGCAATTGCGGAGCTGTGTAATTTGCATATGTAGATAAAAATAAATATATATATATATGAATTTGTGCTTATACGTATGAAGAATGCAAATAATAATCTCACTGAATTTTCGAGCTCTGTTGAGCGTTCATGTATGAATGTGTGTGTGAGTGCAAAAGAGACACTAGGCGGCTTTTTGTTGCCGTAGCTGAAATAAAACATGAACTTGACCTTGAAGCGCTTGCTAGTTGCAAAACATAAAAGCGAGTAATTAATTGCTATTGTTGTTTGGGCTTTAATGTGTGTATGCGTGTATTTGCGTGAAATTTTGTATACTCATTTGTATTGCAACCATTACTAACTGTTTTCTGTGTTATTTTTCCATTGCACTTGCAGTTAAACTGACATAACTACAAGCATTTGACAAAAACAAGAAGGAAGATAACAGCCAGAAGAAGAAAGCAGACAAACCAAACAACAAGCTTACAAACAAAACAAAAACAAAGCATATTTCAACTGCCTGCTACACTTAACTGAAATTTCCTGAAAGCTGCAAAAAGAAAAACGCGCCTGGCAGAGAGCACAACTCCAAGCGGCAGAGCCACGTCGAACGACGACGGTCGGCAAAAGGCTTCTTCCCTTCCTTCCTTTAAACTGTTTTTAACAATTCCGTGCAAACATGGACGACGATCAACAGTTTTGTTTGCGCTGGAATAACCATCAGAGCACGCTAATCAGCGTCTTTGATACGTTGCTGGAAAATGAGACACTAGTCGATTGTACGCTCGCTGCCGAGGGCAAATTTCTCAAAGCCCACAAGGTGGTACTATCAGCATGCAGTCCCTATTTTGCTGTAAGTAATCGAAGACCCAATCATCATACCTTGTAACAGTGTAATTTGTTAATATATAACTTTCGCATATTGTAGACATTGCTGCAAGAACAGTACGACAAGCATCCAATTTTCATACTCAAGGATGTCAAGTACCAAGAGCTGCGCGCCATGATGGACTATATGTATCGCGGCGAGGTGAACATCTCGCAAGATCAACTGACCGCGCTTCTCAAGGCCGCCGAATCGCTGCAGATCAAGGGCTTATCCGACAATCGCAGCGGCACCGGCCCAGCAGCTGCTGCAGCACAACAGCAAGCACCCAAACCGGATACACATCATCGCGTCAAGCTAAGTGCACCCTATACGCTGGAGCAGACCAAGCGTGCGCGCATCACAAGCGGCGCAGCAGCCCCTGGTGCTGGCATGGTGGATGCCGCTGATGTGTCCGGTTCGCGTGAAGGCTCCTCCAGTCCATCACGTCGTCGTCGAAAAGTGCGACGCCGCAGCATGGAAAACGGTTAGTAATCACTACAAGCAATGCAATCGATGCAATTGTAAACTAATGCAAATTTCCCCTTATACTTATAGATGTGCACGACAACTCCAATTCGTCAGTGCTAGCCGCCGCCTCCAATCAGTCAATCCTCCAACAAACAAGCGCTGGCCTCGCCGCCTCCGCACTGGTCAGCACTCAATTGGCCAGCGGCAGTGCAGCAAGTGCAACGGCCGTCAGTGCAACAGCCTGCGGCAACAGCAGCAGCAGCGGAAGCCAAGTATCGAACCAGCCATTGACCACCAGCAGCAGCAGTAACGTTACCAAAAAGACTGAAAGCGCTAAACTAACATCGACCGCAGCTGCCCAGGGCGCCCAACAACAGCAGCAGCAGCAGCAGCAAACAACAAGCGATGCCATTAACACCGACAATGTACAACAACAACAACAGCAACAACAACAGAATCAAGGCGCCCAAGGCGATGCTGAAGATATGGATGTGGCAAGTGGTACAGCTGGCGGTGCAAGTGGCGCCGTTGCCGTTCACACTGGCGTCGTTAAGCAATTGACAACGCTCGATAAGTCGAATCATAAACAAAAGATCAAAGATAATAGCATAACAACAACTGAAATGGTAATTGAGCCCAAGGCCGAATACGATGATGATGCGCACGATGAGAATGTTGAGGATTTGACTTTGGATGAGGAGGATATGACAATGGAGGAGCTGGACCAAGCGGCCAGCACCAGTCAGGGTGGCGAAGGATCTAGTCAAGGTTTGTTTGTTGAACATCTTCGAATGCAACAAAAGTTCATTATTTAATTTCAATTTACACCTTTTCTTTGAATTTATAGCATATGCAACATGGCAACACGACAGATCTCAGGATGAACTTGGACTAATGGCCGCACAGGATGCACAGCAACGGGATCCACAAGGTGAGTTTTTCATTGCATACTCTATACTCGGAAGGATAGTTGAAAACTATTCCAATATATATCTATATATAATAATACAAATGAAAAAGCAAAAACAGTTTAGAAATATGGTTAGACCAGCCGAGCACGACGACCAGCTAAAATTTTCAAATGCAAATTAGTAGACGCATAAAAATGCTCTTACAAAGACAATTATTTTTCACACAACTCTCAATTCACAATATTTGTTTTTCGTTTTCGATTAAAACTAATAAATAACTAAAAACATATTTTCAAATTCAATAAATTATAACAAGAAAAAAAAACTGCAAAAAGTCGTGCTCCGAAAAAAGCTCTTAAACGTTTGAGAAAGAATCGTTTGTTAGGCAGAAAGTGTAGAAAGAAAGTAAAGATAAAAAACAAGCAACAAGAAATATGCAAAAATATACTAAAAACAAAAAGTAAAAGAAAAAACAAACAAAATTCGAAGCGGCGGCACAGCAAACAAACAAAAAAACATGTAGAACGAATCAAATGACAAAAATGTTTCAAGTATCATTAAAAATTTAAATTTTTACTTCAATATATATATATATATCTCTTTTTTTTTTTTGTGTTTTGCTTTGCTCCGCTCTCGATGCTTTAGCCAAAAATAATTACCTAAAAACAAAACAAGAAAAAAAAAACAACATAATTTGTGCAAGTTGAAAGTACTACTCTTTGATTTATTTTGAGTTTTTTCTTTTTTTTTTTTTTAATATAAACTAACTTGAATTATTTTTTTTCTTTATGATTTGATCACACATAATTCGTATAACTCCGTTTTTTTTCCTGTATATATTTATTGTATTTATTATACTACATTTAATTAATTTTTAACACACATAAATGAAAAACACAACCAACCACAAACAAAAACATTTGCTACTTTACCCCCAAGCCCCCGATATAGCTATCCTCCCTCCACTATATATAACTAACTTTTACTATATGATAACAACTCACCAAACTACCATCAATTCATTTGCGCTTTATGAAATGTGTTCAATGTATGATTTGTTTTAATATATATACATATATATTATTTTTTTATTACATATATATATCATTACATATATATATATATACTATTTGGTAATCATTTGGTTTTCTTATGTATTGGTGTTCTTTGTGCCGCATTTGGTTTTTAACATTTTGTTATGTATATATATATTTTATATTTATGATTTAACACACAAACACACACACACACATAAACATATAAACTTTTTTTTTTATTTAGTTGCCATGCTATTTTAACATAAGCCGCAAGCTGCTGCTCCATAAGTTCTCTCTCTCTATTTCCCGCTCTCTCTCTGATTCTCTTTAAACTCATTCGCTGCCAGAGCGTTCAAGTAAACGAAGACACTTCAATTGCGCTCTCCCACGCTCAGCACATTTCCCCACATTTCCCCACACGCACACAGACACAGCCACAGACAGACACACACATTCATACAGCACACTGCAGCTTCAACTTTGATTGTGTTGTGTTAAGTTAGTTTATAATTATGTTTTGTGCGTGAGTGTGTTGTGCGCGCGTGCGTGTGAGTTGATAACAAAAGTTTGCCGTCATCAATAGCAATACTCATACGTCACTTTAGTTATTGTTATGCCTGGTTGTGTGTGTATGTGTTCACACAGCGTTGCTCTCTCTCCACGTCTGTGTGTGTGTGTGTGTGTGCGTGTCTGCCCAAGGTTGCTTTCACTGTCCCTCTCACTCTCTCACCGAAAGCTCTAGTGTTTGTTTCAAGTGCTGCTGCAGTCCTGTCAAAAGTTTTGTTGTTATTGTTGGTAAACCACTTCTAGCAATTTTAACAAGCAAAAAAAGAAAAATATAAATTCAAGTTTAACTTTTGTTTTCGTTAAAAGTCATACAACACACGCACATCATACACACACACATACACACTCACACACATATATATTTCACAAACAAACCCCATTTCGGCACTGTTTGTTATCATTTTTGTTACAATTGCTTTTCGCCATATTCATAATTGCCAACATCTGTTGATTCGTCTTCGTTTAGAACTTTTCCCATTTTCCCCTCTCCAGCGCGAGCTAATGTTTTTTTCTACACGATTTTAGTTGATTTTTTTGTTCTTTTTAAACTATATATATATTATATAGATTTATATAAAAAAATACGCATGCAGTTCTTAAATTGTAATTTTAGTACTATGTATATTTATCTATATATATTATACATACATATCTATGTATATATATAATTTTGCTTTATTTTGGTTGACGGGACTTTTTTGTTTCATTTATTGACTTTAATTTGTGTTATCCATTATGTTTTATGCTAGTTTTTAAGAAATTCTCGTTTACTCTCTGTGTTTGGCCAATCCTTTTTGACCAAGCAAGGGCGCGCGCGCGCAGCTTTTCGCTCGTTTACCGTTTTGTACAATGCACGCGGCGCTCTCTCTTGAGAGCGCATTGCGCACGCATAATCGCGTTCCTTTTGTAAACTTTAACGAGTCAAGTGAATCAGTGCACAAAGTAGCAGCAAAAGGAGCGGAAGATGAAGGAGAAAAACGGATCATCAGCATGGTTCCGAGCCGCCGTGTCGCCGTTGCCGTTGCCGTAAGAACGTCCGCCCGATCAAGTTAATGCCGCGCAATTAAAGCACGTAGCCATCCAGTGGGTGGTGAGGTACAGTTGTTGCTTGAGCGCTGGTACTTGATGGTGGCGCCCTCTACAGTTGGTGGTCATCAGATTCTCTTTTGCGCTTATTACCAGGTAAGTATGCTTCGCTCGACGGTATCGGTTGGGCGAAGTGCGAACAAAAATGAAATAAATTTTGATATTTTAAGTTCGTTTTTTGTTTGTGCCAAACAAATCCAAACCAACCATCCAACCCCAACCCTCTATCCCATAAGCTTTCCACATTTTCCCAAACTCCAGTCCATCCAAAGAAAACCAAAAAACACTCATCATACATTTTACCTCCTCCCCCCAAAAAAAGAAACATTTTACAGAGTTTTCAGGTAATGTAGCAAACAGAGAGCAAAGTTTTGCCTAAAAACAAAGCTGTTCCACTCTATTTGAAGCAATTTTTGTTTTAAATATATTGCTTACATTTAAAACGCCGCCCAGGGTAAGCTATAAACTATCTAAACAACTTATAATCATACTTCATTTATCTATTTTATGCTGCATTATTATTATAGTGTATACACATTAAATTACATATATATATATATATATTTATTGTATATATATCATACATATCTCTTATTATTATAATTTATTCTTCGTCAGTTTACATTTACCTTGCATTACGCTCCAGCGCCAATTGAGTCTCTGTTTATGTTTTAATTTTATACATGAAATCTTAAACAGAAATTGCTTGAAGCGGTGCCAACAAACCCCAATTTTTTAATGTTCTCTGATTTATACCATATATATATAACAAAGAATCGACACCAACAAAAATGAAAACAACCCACAAATTTTCCTCGACAGAAAACCAAGAACCAAAACAACACAAACAAAACAACTTTTTTTACCCCTAATTTTTCAAAGTTATATTTCACAACTTGTTTTCAATCTTTTTACTGTGTTGTTGTTATTGATTATGTTTTGATTGTTATATTGCTTTCATCAGGTTTCATTAGGTTGCATTTTGTAGGTTAATAATATTATTACATGTATAGAAAAGCAATATAATTATTTTTAAAAGAATAGGTCTGGTATTTCAAGTTAGATTTCCATAATGTATGTACCTTGTTCATATGGAACGTGCGTCATTTGTCTGGTCAAACCACTTACTTTCTGTGTGTCTATAGCTGTATAGGTCTGGTCTCTATCCCTTGCCTCCCCCCACCTTCGCTCGCTCAAAGCTTGTTTTCTCATAATTTATAAGCGCCCCCTTCAGTCGTTAAGTCTCGATGCTAGTCGCAGCTCAGTTCTGGGCTCTTCGGTACTCTCTTTCGTTCAACTCTTTCGCTGTCTCGCTCGCTCTCTGCTGCTGTTGTTGCTGCTGTTGTTGTTAATTGTTAATCAACATCAAGTTGAAAGATTCGTTCAAGTTCAAGGTCGGACAAAGATTTTTCTACACTTTTGTGTGCTTTATGTGCGAGAGGTTTTTGTTTTTGTACGTTGTTTTTTTTTTTCTTTTTCAAAACAACTTTTTGTAGGCATGGTTGCGTCTTTGTCTCACATTGGAAGAAAATGTTTATCTCTGTGTGTATTATGATGTGATATAGCACTTTTTTTCTGCTGCTATGCATTCCCTCTTGATGCTGATGATCATTTTGTTGATGAGTGTATTCTATTTTCATTGGTTAGTTGCATTAGGAAACAAGTTTCTTTTCAAGTGTTTTTTTGGCGGGGTATTCCCGGATTCATTAGCATATTATTGTCTACAAATTATTGAATGTGCGGAATTAGAAAAATAAATTAAACTTTGAACACTCCCACCATAGAAAATAATTCTTTGAATAATGCTGAAAATGCTATTTGTGTTTTGATTATTCACGGTATATTGTCATTCCACTTCGTTGCATTAAGTTGGGGCATGATTTCAATTCTTTGACGCAGTTTGTTTAACCTTTCTCTTGCTGACTTTTGAGGTTATGAATTGCGTTTTGGTTGCAGAAGTTGTTTATTTGGCCTTGACCCAATTCGAGCCAAGTGCTTGGCTGGCCTGTAAAAGCACACAAGAATCAAATGCTTTTTAGGTTGCCGCTGCTGCTGCAATGTGAATAAAGCTTTTTGTGATAACTGTACACACACGCACACGTCTGTCTGTATGTGTGTGTACACGCGAACGTTATAACGTAATTGGCATATAAACTAGTTTATACAATTAAAACACAATTTTAATCTTAGCATTTGAATGCAAATGTGTACAAATTTTATTGCTCTAATAATCCCAATTGAATTAAGCTCTCATATGTATATGTATGTTGTAGTGTACACTTTTCTCCATATCTATTTACTTTGTAGTTTGGTAATAGTTTTTATACTGGGCCTTTCCTTGCTTTCAACTTGTACAATTGCTACTTTTTGGTTAAAAGAATACTTTAGAGATTTAAGCGCCAAAGACGAAAAGAGCTTTTTTCATGAGGTGTCAATGTGTGAGCTTAAGGACTAGGAGACAAGTTAGGAAGTTTGTTAGGAATTTGTTTTTGCTTATTTGTGTGTCATACTCTTCCTCTCTCTCTCTCTCTCTCTTTCTCCATATCTGCTCTGCCTGGTGTGTAGGCATGCTAATGCAGCCGAGCTTAAAGCTTAATGCGAATACCCGAAGAAAGTCCAGCCGATCGATGGCAAAGCAGCAGCAAAAACGCCGCCAGTCAGCTAAATTGATGTCCACGTCCTCCTCGTCGCCGTCTTCGTCGTTGCCGTTGCACGTGTGTCCCACCTGTGGTCGCATTTATCAAACGCTTTCCACATTGACGCGCCACATGCGCAAAGAGTGCAATCAGCCCAAGCTGTTTATATGCCACCTGTGTGGCCAGGGCTTTCACTATAATTTCAAGCTGCAACATCATTACCATCACACACACCGGCTCAGTGCCTGATCCTAAAGCAAGAAACCTTTTATTTGTTTTAATGTACACAATTGCATATTTTTGTTACAAAAAAAAGAATGAAAAAACAAAAGACAAAAAAAAATAAAACTCAACTATTCAACTTAAATCAAAAGTAAATTTAATTCGTTTGCGCGTACTTAGTCGGTTAACTGTTATTTGTTTTGGCAGAAAATGAGAGCGAGAGCGTTTTAAGAGCTTTTTTCACAATTAGCGAGCTTTTAGTAAGGGTATATTAGTATTTCTTGATTTGTGCTTGTTGTTGTTGCCTAAGCCTGAGCCATGTTCTCTTCTATCTCTCTCTCTCTTTTTACATTGTGCGTGCGTGCAGCTGAAGTCGCCCCCGCCTCTGACACACTGTTGCCACAAATTGTAGCCGTGCGTGGTCGCTCAAGTCGCAATGCTCGAAGAAAGCCCAATGCCACCACCATCCAATCCCCCTTTCAGTCGACGGCCACAGGCGCCGCTACACGCAGCAAGCCCAGGCGCAAACGTAAATTGGGCAGCAGCAGCAGTAAATTGATTACGACGCGCAGGTAAATGTGTGCTTTCACTCTCTCTCTTCTCTCACACACACACACACTCAAGTTGTGCTTGGCTCTCTTACAAATCAGCCTTTCGTCCACTTTCGTTGTGTTTCTCTTTAGAAATGTATCGGCCATCAGCAGCGAATCAGCAACAGCATCGACATCAACGTCGTCTTCTTTAGCGATGGCGGGCGGAGCTGGGGCGTCGGCGCCTTACGTCTGCCAGACATGCGGTCGCAGGTATCAGGTGTTGGGCACATTGACGCGCCACATGCGCAAAGAGTGCAACCAGCCAAAGAAATATGTGTGTCGCATGTGCGGACGTGGTTTTCACTATAATTTCAAGCTGCAAGATCACTACTATTACGTTCACAAGGGCGTCTCAAAGAGAGACTTAAAGAACGACGAGGAGAGCTTAGGCTAAGAGTGTACTGTACACATATATATTGTTGTTTGTAAATCATGATGAAAAGCGCTAATAAAGCCACTGAGAGACAGACGGGTGTTTCGTTCAATTTTGTATGTGTGTGTATGTGTGTGTAACAAGAAAAGGACAGGCCAGTATGTATAGGACAGTGTTTGTGTGTATGTGTGTGCACAGGCTAGGTGTAGACAGTTTAATACGCGCCGCATGCACAGCAGAGAGAGACAATAGTTTCGTTCACTTTTGTTCGAACAGAGCAGGAATAAAAAGCTTAATACGCACAAGCAGAGCAGTTGAGAGTTGCCTTTGAAATATTTTATGCAAAGTTGTCGTCGTGCATGCGCACACAAATACGTAGTTAAAACAAGCTTTTACCTTGCTCTCTCTCTCTCTCTCGCTCTTGCCAAACATCTCATTGCAGGTCTTCTTGAGTTGAGCTTAAATCAAGCCTCCTCGTTTTACTATGAGCCCGATATACCGCTGCTACTACAGCCGCTGCCGCTGCCGCCACCGACGCCACCGCCTGCGTCAGGGCCAACGCTGCGACGCGGCAAATTGAGATCGCGTAAGAGGAGAAATAATAGCGCAGCTATCGCTGCGGCTGCTGCAGCTAAAAAATTAATGGCGCCACCGCCAATACCGCAGCCGCCGCTCTCGGAGCGCAGCAGCTCGGCAGCGACAATGGCGCGCAATGCCGAGCTACGGGACGATGGCAAACTGCAGTGTCCGCAATGCCCGAACGCATATACCCGTCTGTCGGCGCTGAAGCGCCACATAGAGTTCGAGTGCGGCCAATTGGAGAATTTTCGTTGCGCGGTTTGTGATGCGGGCTTCAAGCGTAAAGATTCATTGAATCGGCATTGCAAGGTCAAGAAGCATATTACCAAATATATGTATTAGGTTCTTTCACTCCCTCTCTCTCTCTCACAAATTATATTTTGAGTGTTTTTTCAATTGATTAAAGTGCGTAATTTATTGCTGCGGCAGTCAGTCGTCAAATTTATAGTCGAGTGTTTGTTTCAAGGATTTTCAATCGTAACACACACATATACACACAAATACATACTCTTACACCTAAATACATACAGACAGACAAACGAACAGTTCCAAAAAGTCCCAATCAACCAATACGAAAAGAAAGCCTTAATTTTTAATACGTGTTATGCTCGTCGTGCCTGCGTGTGTGTGTGTGTCTCTCCTTCTATTGCTGCAACTCAATTGTTGTGCCGCCTGCCCGAAAGCTCGTCTTGCACTCACACCTTCACACATATTCATGCCTTTTATATTTAATAACAACAGCAACAACAAAAATAACACTAATGAAAGCTCTCTTGCATAATTGAACTTGCGCTCTTTTACAGAGAGGCTTGCGCGTCTCTCTTTCCCCCTCTCTACTGAACTCTCTTCTCTCTACTCCACCTCTTATCTTCTGCTCTGCTCTGTTCTTTGTTTTGATTTCTGTTTTTCCTTTTAAGTTTTACTTTTATTAACCTGTGTGCGCCGCTGTGCATTTTACAATTAATTTTGCCTGTTTGAAATTTGTTTTTGTTTGACAAAACGCGTTAAGCCAAACCCAACAAACATTAATTTATTAATTTGAACGAACATTAAAAAAAAAAACTGAATTAAAACACGCTACGAAAAAGGCCTTTTAACAAAATTAAAACAATAAATTAAAAAAAAAAAACGCTTGCAGAAAACTATTTTATTGTTAACGGCATTTTGATAACAACTAATTATTGCTTGTTTTGTGCCTTGAAAATGAAAACTAAAAAAAAAAAACAACCAAAAAATAATAATAAAAAAGCATGCCAAAACCAACAATTATTAACGTACTCTGCTGAGCCAAAAAGAAAAAATATGACAATTAACTAAGAATTAAAAACTATTTCAAAACTATGAGAGAAATATCAACCAAAACAAACAAAACAAAAACAAATTTCAGGCTACCAACAACTGCAACTGCAACAACACCAACAAGACAGCAGCAACAGCAGCTACAAACAGGACGACAGCTGCGACATGCATTTACACTATCAAGGAACAGCAGCAGCAACAGCTGCAGCAGCTGCAACAGCAACAACAACTGCGTCAGCTGCAACAACAACAGCTCTGCATCATTTTCAAGCGCCGCAATTTGATAATTTTCAGTCTATGCTTAGTTCAGGTGCTGCCGCTGCGGCTGCTGCTGCTGCTGCTGCAGCAAATCCCATGGAGGAAAGTTTCACCTGCCCGCAATGTTATCGAACCTATCGACGTCATGGCACGCTGCGCCGACATTTGCGGCAGGAGTGTGGCAAGGGCAAGTCGATGGTCTGCTCCGTTTGCGGTCATCGCACCAAGCGGGCGGATCATCTGCGGCAACATGTCCGCAAAAAGCATCCAGAAATTGCCATGCGTTCGCTTTTCAAGCGTCAGCAACGCGCTGCAGCGGCCAGAGCAGCGCAGCCGGCAGCGCAGTCGCAGGTCAGTGAGGATATTGTTGATTTGGATATGTTGGACGACGGCCTGGATGAGCTGGCCGAGGAATCGTCACAGCAGCAGCAGCGGCAGCCGCAAACCTTTATTGTCGATGACGATGACGAGGATAATGACCAGGAGGGCGGGTTAACGGATGACCAGCAGCAGCAGCAGCAGCAGCCGGTGGATAATTACTATCAGCAACAGTTGCATCAGCAGGCGTTGCAGCAGCTGCAAAAGCAACTGCATCAGCAGCAGCAGCAGCAGATGCAGGTCCTGGCAGCGGCGGCCGCGGTGGCCAAGGCCAACAAATCTGGCAGCGATGCGGCAACGCTTAATTGTTGAGTGTGTGTGGAGGAGGGATTGGGCAGAGGGAGCAGAGCAGCGGAATCTCTGCGGGATTTGAGCAGAGGGGATGGGGATGGGGATGGGGTTGTCAAGTCCTTAGAAAAAGACGCCACTCTTGAACTATACTAATCAGATTAACCAAAGAAACGTGAGGGGTGGAGCGGTTTTTAAGCCGCTGACCTTTGACCCGTACGAGTCGGCCTTTTCAGTTTGCATTTTCTTCGAAACTCGCTCAAAAAGTATTTTCACTTTGTTTCTCGCAATTATTTTTTTCTGTTAACTTTTCCAGCAACGAAAATCAAAATTCAAGTTGAACTAAAAATTATTTTTTAACTAAAATAATGTATAATATATATAAAAAGCGACAAATTAAGTAACAAAAAAAAAATACAATAATAAATGCAATTTTTTATATACAGAAGCTACAAAAATGCGTTTTTCAATTTTCAATTGCATGTCTCACACACACACCACACACACACATACACCCCCATGAACACACATAAACACAACACACCAAAAAGCAACTTTTATCAACAACAAAAACAATTAATTATATATATTTTTTCTCAAATTTTTATCTTCAAAACTGGTAAATAACATTTAATTTAAACGCCTAAAAATTTATGTAAAATTTTGGTGCCAAAGTTTGTGTAATTAAATTAAGTTTAATTTTTTTTTACAATTAATTTTTATGTGAATTTACCAAAGAAAGAAAAAGAAAAAAGAAAAGGAAAACTCAAAACGAAAACGCAAAAGAAGAAATTTGTGTAATTTTTCAAGTGGCGGTCGTGGCGCGGTGTGCATTTTGTTTTTAAGTAATTTTAATTTAATTTCTGCTCCCCTAATTAACTACTCTAATTTAATGTGTGAGAGTTGCGCCTAATCATTAGTCATTTAAGTAGCTGTAAATTACACACACACACACACACACAAACACTTACTCAAAACTACAACTCAATCAAACCAAGCTAAAAAACAAAAACTCAGCGCAAAAGACGAAACAATTTTTGAGCCCAAAAACCACCCAATCCACAACTTTTTACAGATTTAAGGACGCTGTACTGTAATTTTGCCACGGCTGTTGTGGCAGCTGCCGCCAGCAAGGCAACAACAGCAACTAAGACGCCAGCAGCAGCAACAATTGTCGACAACAGCAGCAGCAGCAGCAACAATTGCCAAGCAGCAGCAGCAAGTGCGTTAGAAATGCGTGAGGTTTTTGAGCCGGAGGTAACAATACGCAGAATGTACAAGTGTGGCAACAACAACAACAACAACTGCAACAGTGAGGCCAACGCGCTGGCAACAATTGCCGCCAACAACAACAATAATAGCAATAGCAGCAGCAGCAACAACAACAACAGCAAGAAGCTGCACTGCAATGCCAGCAATTGCAGCGGCTGTCAAATGTCAGCGGCCGCCGCCTCGTTTCAATTGGCGAATCTATTAAACTCGAGCATGTTGCTGCCAACAGCGGCAGCAGCAGCCGCAGCAGCAGCTGCTGCCGCCGCAGCAACAACAACAACGCCAACAGCAGCAGCAGCAGTGAACACAACGTCGCCAGCAACAAAGCCCATGCGCAGCAGCAACAACAACAACAACAGCAGCAGCAACAATCATTTGCTCAGAGTTGCCAGCGGAGTTGTTGTCGGGAGCAGCAGCAGCAGCAGCAACTCCTCCTCGTTAAAGAAATCTTCGAGCGTGCAATTCCATTGTGAATTTTGTAATTTCAGCTGCAGCTGGCGCTACGATCTAAAGTTGCATTTGCGTCAGAAACATGGCATACATCAGTTAAAGAAATCATAGAGCCCAAACAATTGTTGACCTTATATTGTTGTCGTGTGTTTAAGAAGAATCCCTCCAGACCCGCCCCGCCCCGCTCCAACTCTCCCAGTTGCTGCAACCAGTCAAAATGTATATAACAAAAAGCGAAACAATTCCATTTAATATGTTGTTAAACTGCGCTAGCTAAGCTAAACATCTTAAAAGAAGAAAGTTAAATATATGTGTACAACTATTTATTGAAAAGAAACTTTGGTTTTTTGTTGTTAACTGTTTCTGTTTTTTTTTATTACAAATATTTATTGCGCGCGCAATTGCAGCTACTTTGTGGATAAACAAATAAGAATTGATACACAAAAATAAACATAAATTTAATTATTACCAATTATTATACTATTATTAACTAGTACATTTTGTTACATATCATTTTGTTAAAGTATCTCTTTGTCACACTTTAGTCGAAACAAATTTAACTCAATTAGTTCAAGTAAAATTTAGTTTAATTTATTTTTCTCTTTTTTTTTGTGTAAATTTTGCCAAGTAATTTGTTAATTTGATGAGAAAATTGTATTTGTTTAAAACTTGTGTAGCCAAATTCGAAAAGTAGTTAACAAATTTTGTTGTATTTGTTCAATTGGAACTTTGTCTTTGTCATTTTGTATTTTCTTAGCTTTTAGCTCTTAGTTCATTTCAACTTACAAAAAAAACCAACAAAAAAACAAGAATTCAGCAAAAACTTAAGTTTAGTTTAAGTTTAGTTTAAACGAAATTATTCTTCGGACAGCAAAGCCAACAATGATAAAGAAGAGTATCTACCGCTTAAGGGACTTGCGTTTTATGATTTTTCACAATATTTTTTATTTTTCTTTTCATTTTCATTTCATAAAACACAAAACAAAAAAAAAACAAACCCAATTCACAAATACATCACACAATAACCTACATAATGATAATAATGAACACCTAAAACTAAATACGCACCACAACACATCACAATCAATCAATCAATCAATCAATCAATCAATCAATCAATCAATCAATCAATCAATCAATCAATCAATCAATCAATCAATCAATCAATCGATCAATCAATCAATCGCTCGATCAATCAACCACAACGTAGACTCCAAGTATGATTTTGGGCACAGCGTTTTTGGCGGCGATATGGACATGGATCGCAACTCGTCCGGCGATCCTCACGAGCGCTTCCCCTGCGCCGTCTGCGGCAAGAGCTATCTGCGCAAGCGTCATCTGCAGCGGCACATGCGGGACGAGTGCATCGGCATACCGCCGCGTTTCAATTGTGAATTCTGCAGCTCACGTTTCCGTCGCAAATACCACATGGTCCGGCATCTGGTCTCCAAGCATGGCATACCCCCGGCCATTGCACAACAGACGACGGGCAGCGGCTCGCGGACCAGCAGTCCGCGCAGCAACAATCTGGAGCACAAACTGAGCGCCGCTGCGGTGGGCGTTGCCGGAGGAGGCAGCAGTGTTAATGGTGGCGTCGGCGGCATCGGTGGCGGTGGCGGCAATGGAGGCATCCACAGCGACAGCGCCAGCGTGGGCAGCGCTGGCTCGCACAACGGCTGCGAGAGTCCCATACCCGAGAATCTGTCGCTGCGCAAGGAGCACTATGAGCGGGATGAGAACTTGAACGGTTCGCGCTGCACAAGTCCCTTGCCGCCGCACATGATGCCCATACCCACGTATGGGCTGACGGGTGCCATTACAGCTATTTCAGCAGCCGCTGCGGTCGTCGAGGAGCAGGCAGCGGCAGCAGCAGCAGCCGCGGCAGCAGCGGCAGCCGCAGCTGGGAACAACAATGGTGGCAGCGATGCAACAGCGGGCAGCGTCGCAGAATTGGCCGCTGCCGCTGAGCTGGCCATCAAGGCGGAGCCGGTGACGCCGGGCAAGACGCAGCCGCATCATCTGCTCGACGAGGAGTGGAACATGAAGCTCGGCCTGCAGATCATATCGAATTCATTGCTCAAGGAGCGCTTGATGAATACAATGCCATTTGCGTACAACAACAACTGAAGTTGTCCAATTTTGACCCCCTTTCTTTTAACCCTAAAGTGTAAACCAAAGTATATTTGACTTAAGATTAACAAGACAAACTAAACTAAACTAAAAAGAAGGAAGAACAATTATTTATATTTATTATTACCAAAAACAAAGTCTTACAACTAACCTAAGTTTTATAATTTTAATTTGTGTCTGCTTAAAAAAACAAAAAAAAAAAATGCTTTGTATGTTTAAAGAATCGAAAGTAAACGTAAGAAATTATAATTCCATGTATGAATCTCAGAACCTAGACATTCCAGCGCTTAACCATATATATTTTATTTGATTTTAATTTTATGTAACTTATTTTAATGTTTTTCATTTTTTTTCTGCTTTGTTGCGTGCTTTCTTTAGTCAGCGAAACGTGTCTTAAAAGAAATTAAGAAAATGTATTACAATGTTACTTTGCGGTACTTTTTATCCTAAAAAAAGAAAGAAACGTCAACTTAAAATCGAACCGTCACGAATTTGTATTGCTTAAGTCATTCCCCCCCATCCCCCTCCTCCCAAAAAAGAAACCAATTTTTGTTAGAATTGTAAGATTTTTGAATAAGCGATGCCATTCCAGTCGAATCTCTTTGCCACGCGTGAATTGATGTTGAGCGACGAACACGGAAAGAATACTCAAAAGACAAGAAAGCGAAATACTCATGAATTCCAAAAAACGAAAACGCCAAAAAACAAACGAAAACCCAAAAAGAGAATGTTGAGACGTTTGTTTGTTTTTCGAAGCACTTATTCCAAATGATATGCCACCAAATTGTATACCTAGACTCTTAAGTAATTTTTATACGTGTATGTGAATTATTTAAAATAGTGTATAAAATATATATATATATATTTATCTGATAAAAGAAAAAAACAAAAGACAAAACCAAACAAAACTTTATATTATCAATTAAATAAATCTAAAACAAAAAAGAAAAAAAAACAAAAACAAAAAAAGAAACAAGAAACAAATTTATTGCTGCAAACGTTTTAATTGACAATATATATTTATCTTGTTTTTAGCTGGCTTTACATGTTCCACAATATCCCCCTACCCCGCCGCCGCCGCCCCCTTCTCCTTTATAATTATTGTTTTGCTTTGTTTATTTTGTTTTGTTGTTGTTGCGTGTTTCGTTTGCTGTAAGCGCAACCCGAAAGCAATTGTTTGTGTACAGAGAATTTCACTAACCTATTTTTATTACTAAATTTCTTTTAGATAAACTCTTCTACTCTACCACCTACTACTACCTACTACTACTCGGTACTGGCTGCAGTTCTAGGAATCTATCTATAACCAGTACCCCCCAACTATCAGTATCAATCAGTAACTGTATGCGTATACTCGTACCAGTAACCAACCAGTACAACATCACAAGAAACAAGAAAGTCTGTCACTTGCTATAATACATATATACTTACATATATATATATATATCTATATATAGATCATCTATTCTGTCTGCGTCTATTTCTTGAAACTCTCTCTATGTACTTTTATATATATAAATGGGTTCTACTTGTTCTAGCTGCACACATCAAAACTATCAAAAACACACACACTCGCACACACACACACAGAGCTGTTTGTATATGGCATGCATAGAACGCCTGCTTGTATGCTGCATAAAATTGTAATTCTCAACTGGTGCGTGCATCTGTGCGTGTGTATGTGTGTGTTTGTGTGCGTGCGTTCGTGTGTCGTCCTGTGCTTTTGTGTCTTGTCCTTGCGCTACTCACACAACAAATTTAATTTAAATATGTTTAAATTTATTGATACATACATATCCTATATATATTTATATATTGTATTTGTGTCTTTTTCAAAAATAATAAATTACTTAACACTCGATGTTTTTCTTACACAGCCTCTCACTCTCTCTCTCTCTCTCTCTCTTTAAAGCCAGCTGCCGCAATGTTCTGCAATTGATTTTCGCCGTAAAATAATTGTCGAAATCGATTTGCAGAATCGGCGCTCGGTTTTTTTTAATGCTCTCTATGTGGGTTTTTTTTAATATATATTTATATATATGCATATATATATCTTAATGTGGGCGTGCCTGATGTTATTTTTCCTACTTATAAGCAAAAATATTTTTAATCTTATTTGTTTTTATTTATATTTATATTCTTTTTACCCGTCTTTGTAAGCTTTTTTTACTTGGAATGCATTTATATGTATATATAATTATGTATATTTTTTATGTCTTAAGTTTTATGTTGAGTTTCATGTAGTTTGACTTGCTCAAAAAAACACAAAAAAAAAACAGATAAAAAAAAATTAGTTTAAAAAAAACTCAGTCAAAATTCAGTCATCAGCTAACTAAATTTAAGAAATTTATAAAATTGCATAATAAGAAAAATTATATCATATCATTATATTTAACACCCAAATTCATCAACAACATCTTCACACACACACACACATACACACACAAACACACACACGCTCTCGCGCACTGCTTCATTCACTCTTTTGTGTTGTTGTTGTTGTTGTCGTTGTGTGGTGTTCTCTTTTTCTCTCTCTCTCTCTCTCTCTCTCTCTCTCTCTCTCTATTTCTCTGTTACCCTGTCCCGACGTGTGTTTTGGGCCAAACAAATTACTTACAGATTTCGTACTCACCTGGTATCAACATGCGTGCGATCAATGCGGCAAATCCTACAAGACACGCAAGAGCTTGAGTCGCCATCGACGCTTCGAGTGCCGCTTTACCACAGAGAGGCCAATTTTTCAGTGCCCCAGCTGCAATTATGCGGCCAAGCGCAGCGATAATCTAACCAAACATATTAAAACTCATTTTGCCAAAATGAAAAAGGATTTCCTGCCGCTTGCATTTCAAATGCAGGCAGCCAGCATACAAACCAAATGGGAAACGGCATAAACAAAAAAACACTAAGAAACAAAAAAACGTTAAGAAACGGCAAAGAAACTTCGGCATGCCGAGGCTTAAAATATTCTTGCAACAGCTTGACTCGGACCCATTCAACTCTTCACGTTAGTTAGCTTTTGATAAAGCTGTCATTTGATCGAACTCAAGCCACATCTCCAGAGCTATAAAGAGCCTTTCTTTTGTCTGACACAGCTTTGACCTATCCCAATGCACAGTTTCTCAAGCCATATCTCCAGAGCTATAAAGAGCCTTTCTTCTGTCTGTTCTTCTGTTTTGACCTATCCAAATGCACAGTTTTGCTGTGAAAAGAATTCATTTTGCACAAGAAAAGCATTCTTTTCATACGAGCTACAGGACGTGAACTGTCTTTCCGGTAGTTTTTCCTCTAAGCTATAAAATATACTGCTCCGATTCGTCCAGTTGGGACTCAGGCATTATCTTATCCATTATCAATCATTAACTTTGCTTTCAATATCACAATGTCGACTAACTGAACGATTAGATGACATTTATGGACACAGTTTATTCCTCTCTTGTATTCCGAGCTTTTTAAGGCCTCTGCAAGGATATTTCCACTAAGCGAAAACCTTATTCGATCTCTTAAAGTTGTCAACTATAAACTTTTAAGTACCGGGCAGCGCAACGCACAAAATGTTTCTACCAAAAATGAAATAGACAAAAAAAACTTACCTTTTGCATATTTAAACTTTCACTTGGTGGCCAGAGATTTGCATGCGAAATTTATTTTCTTTGCATAAATTTGTGTAATTTATGTAAATTGAATGCGGCAAAGTTTCCGAAAAAAAAGTGCTGCGACTTTTGGCCGACATTTGAATTAGTTTCTATGTGCAATCAAATTTTTGTACTTTGTGTTTTGTGCGTTGCAATCCCAAAAAAAAAAAAACAAACCAAAAAACCCGCAGCCAAAAAGAAAACTTTATATTTAGTCATTTGTTAGCCTTAAGTTGATCAAGAAAAAAACCAAACAAATTTAAAGCCTAAGTTTATTTCTAATATATATATTTTTAGCACTCTAAGCCAAAAGTCCAAAGAGATATGTAAACCGAAACTAAGTCAAAAGCAGCATTTAAAGCAAAAACTAAAAAGAGTTTTAAATATTTAACTAGACTACTGAGAGTAGTAACAGGTTTTACCAGCAGGGGGGTTGCACTTAAGAGGCAATTTCGTAACGTCGCATTCCTAAGCAAAAAAAGAAAAACTAATTTTAAAAGAAAATCAAGTGAAAAGATATGTTTGATATGTAGTTTAGTTAAGCAACGGCAACGCCAAATTCAAAACAAAAACAAAGTATTATACTGAAAGAGAAGAAGAAAATTAACTAAAAGCTTAAAAATTGTATGTAGCTTAGTTGGAGAGCTGTAAAATGTAAGTTCCTTGCTAGCTTAGAAATACTTTTCTTAAGATAAACATATATTTTTTACTAATATTATTATATGATGAACTTCATACAACTAACAAAACAAACAAAGCGATCTCAGCAAATACAAATGAATGCAACCAACAGTACAATTTATAAACAAACAAACAAACAACAAATACTTACAGCAAATAGTTCAAATATATATTTACAACAGAGAAGAAAAAGAAAACAGCCAAAAATAGGGAGAAACAAAAGTCAATTGCCTAACACAAGTAGCTGAGAGCTCGGCTCTGGTCATTTAAAGCTGGCAAAATCTATCTATATAATGCTTTGGAATTCCATCTAAAACTTGTGTGATATCGATTTTACTCAGTCATTAACCGAACCAGTTGTGTACTTGGCTTAAAACAGTTATTAACCATGCTTAGTTCAAGTTTGTAATGTATACAGTTTCAAGTTGATATTGAGCGCACTTAAGAAGAGAGAACTTTAAAGCACACAAAACACCAAAACACATAAAACTTCCTTTTTTTTTTGTGAATAGAGTATTTTGTAAGACATTCCAAATATTTTAAATAATTTAAGGATGTGGGGTTTACAAAGGCTTTGTTCGAAATGTTGACTGAAATAATGCGAAGGTTTCAAGTGTTGTGAATGTGTACAAACGATTCAAGCTATTTGAATTGTAGCGAATGATTCAAGCTATTCGAATGTCTTACAAGTTTGAATTGACGCGAATGCTTCAAAGTATTTGAATTGTTGCGAATGATTCAAGTTATTCGACCTGGAGCGAATGTTTCAAGTTTTTGAAATTTGAGCGAATGATTCAAAGTATCTGAATTGGAGCGAATGATTCAAAGTATTTGAAATGTTGCGAATGTATCGAAGTATTTGAATTGGAGCGATTATTTCAAGCTATTCAAATTGGAGCGAATGATTCAAAGTATTTGAACTGTTGCGAATGATTCAAACTATTCGAACGACTTTAAAGATTGAAGTGAATGTTTTAAATGCCTCTGCTCTCATTTCATGTATTCATATTCATAAACCAAGCAAGTCAAGCAGTCACAACTTTCATGCCACACATTACTTCTACAAATTTGCAACTAAATTTTCTCAATTCACACACACACTAACATAAATACACATACATACAAATACATATGTATTTTCATATAAATTTTATGCTATCATTAAAAAAAAAACAAAAAAATACCAAAAAAAAAACAAACTATTTTTATACACATTGTCAAAGAGCATATTTAAGTATTTTTATAAACATATATACATATACACACACAAATACATACATATATATATACATAAAAATACTGCTATTTTTGTATGTAACTGAATAAATTTGTAACAAAATGAAATTGTTATTTACTGTCTATCATATAAGTATTTAATTTTTAGTTTCGTTTAGTTATTTCGTATGCGGGTTGCATTTGCATTTTTCTACTCTCTTTTTTTTTTTGTTGTTTTTTTCCGCCTACTAAACATGTTTCATTGCAGCAGCCATTAAAACCAAAAGCAAAAAACCAAAAACCAAACTCAAAAAATATGCATCATCATTCACACAGCGCCTCATACAAAGTATCGCAAGTCCATCGCATCCTCCATACACAATGCGAAACGTGCACCTTATCGAGCTGCCTCCATCATCAGGCAACCGCTGCAACTGCTCGCTGCATCAGCTCAGTATTCAGCCTCACGCTTCATCAACAAACAAAACCACCAATTGTCCATCAATCCATCAATCAATCAATCAATCAATCAACCAAGCAATCAATCAAGCAATCAAGCAACAAGCAAATTGAACACAATAAACAGTTGCATACCACACACTAACTGTAAATATCACTTTTTCTATTATTCTTACGATTATTATATTAATATCTATTTTTTTTTATGCCTAAAAAACACTTTTAACAGCAAAATGCCAAAATTAACTAAAATTTTAACTTAACTTAAATGAAAATGAAATGAAATGAAATCTTGTTACTTTTTTTTAAACAAAATATAAGAGAGCTGTTAAATCTATATATGATATATGTTTTCTTTAGATATGGAATCTACAGCTCTGTTATAATATATCTAAAGCGAAAACAAAAAAAAGTTATAAATCTTTTGTCTAGTTGTTTAAGCAAGTTTAAGGAACACAACTCTCGTAACTGATTCAAGTTTTATCTTTGTTTCTTTCCTTCCTTCTTATTTACTTTTCTTCCTTTTTTGTTGAAACATTTGCTATCGTATTTTTTTGATTTGATTTGATTATATTTGATTATTGTAGCGCCTGGGAGCTACGCCTCCAACTCCAGCCAAACGCCGCCGCCAACCAGTTCGGCGGCGCACTCACTGATCCGGGACTATTGGTACGAGCTGAAGTTTTCGGATTTGTTCAAGTTCATAAATCCGGACGGACGCTATCAGTGCCCCAGATTCAATTGCCTGAAGAGCTACAAGGATGCCAGCTCCTTGCAACGACATATCAGGTGAGTTATCCTTATGCTTCCTCTCCCCAGATACACATTTATAGATACACATAGATAAGTCCGTTTGCTTCTGTCTGCTGCAGTTAAACTAATGTCTTTCTTTATCATATATATACGATACTCTTTCTCTGTAGATATGAATGTGGTGGACAGAAAAAATTTCGCTGTCTGATGTGCGGCAAAGCATTTTCACAAAGCTCCCACCTAAAGCGGCACCTTGAGTCCGGTGTCTGTGTCAAATATTACTTATGAGATAATGTATTCTTTAAAATCAAATAGAATAAGCGTTATCCGCATAGGCAAAGTGCAACATTTTGTTGAGCAAAACCAAAAAAACACAATAACAAAAACAAAAACAGAAACAAAAACGTAAATTCAAAAATCATTATGATAGTTCTATGAAAGCAAACATGCAAATTGTAACTACCAAAAACAAGAAAACCCAATAACAATAACACACTCACACACTCAACAACAAGAACAACAACAACAAAGAGAACAAACATAACAAAACAGTTAGTTGAAGAAAGCAATTGAATATATACATATATATATATATACTATATACATATACCATATATAGAGAGAACAAGTAGCTAAACCAAGAACAATTACAAATAACAACAACAAAACGAATTTATTGGATGCCACATCATTTATAAAGAGAAACAAAAACAAAACAAAAACAAAAACAAAAACAAAAACAAGCCCCATATATACATACGATATATATATATCTAGTATATATACAATACATATTATGGTAATATGAGCAAGAACAAGTTGAGAATTATTGTTGACAACTGAGCATTAAAAACCAGAATTAGCTAAAATTAAACAAACTGAAAGAAAACAGCGTAGCTATTATCAAATATTTAACAAGCTAGACAAGATATATATACATATATATATATATATACATACATATATACATATGTATAGCTGCAGTCAGTGCAACATTTTATAGAATTTTAGTAAAATTGAAAAGAAAAACATAAAAAAAAACGTAAAAAATTACGAACCAAAAAAAGATGAAATAAGTAAATAAATGAAGAGCTAGTTAAAATTTGTATTGAGAGGCCGTAACAAAGCACACACACGTTATAGATAAAAGAACAAGAAGAAGAAAAAAGAGAAGAGGAAGAAGAGGGAGAAGAGTAGGAAGAAGAAGAGAAGCTAAGAGCAACCACATTTTAGTCAAACTAACCAAAACTACGTAATTTTAGTCGAGAGTGCAAAAACAAAAACAAAAAAATAACATACAAAAAAAAATGATAGTAAAATTAACAAAAAGGAAAAGTAAATAATAAAAATAATAACAATAATTATAGTAATATATAGAATGAAACAATTGCATTATATAAACGAAAACAAAAACAAAACAAAAAACATAAAAAAAGAACACTGAAAACGAAAATACATATAACAAAACGTACTGTGTTTATTTGTTGCCAAATATATATCTATATATATTTCTAATATATTATTGAAAAACGAAAAACAGAACAAAATGATTAATAATTAATTATAATAATTGCAAATTTCAAAGAAGCTAAAAGCCAATACAACAACAACAACAAGAACAAGAACTAAACCGAGAACTAAGTTAAACTAAATCGATTACAGAATACAAAGCATATATGTATGTTATGTTATATACACTATCGTTATATATTGATATATATATATATATGTTTATGTTGCAAGCAAAATCATACATACATACATACATGCATACATACATATATATACCCACATATATATATGTATGTGGATGCACCCACACATGCGTATTGTATATGTCGAAATGTGAATGTTTGTTATAGAACAAAGTAAAACCAAACTAAAACATATAACTGGCGAGTTTTCGGCAAGCCGAAGTTCAGCATACCCTTGCAGCTTATATTTGAAATATATGTAGCTTATGTATATTCTGAATAGCCCAAAAGCTATGGCAGCTATAATCTTATAGCGATCCGATTCGCTCCGATTCAGTTTCAAGTCTTAGCCTTATTCAAGAATCAAGTTCTACCAAAAGCCAAAAGACTCGATGTACAGTAGAGCCTGACTATGCGGACTCAGCTACAGTCTTATGTTACATACATATATATATATATACATGTTATATATACATATATTGTTTAACTTTAGGTGTATCTTTAGCTTATGTCAGTCAATCATAATACTCTCTCTCCCTCCCACCTGCAAGGGTATACAGATTTGTTGTGTTATATAGATGAAATGCAACCAGAAATGCAGCTGGTAAAAAAAAAACAGATATTTTTTAGTTAGTTATAGAACTAAAACGCAAAGAGGCCAAACGATTTGTTGGTTCACAGAACAAAAGTTTATATATACATACATACACACACTACATATACATGTTAACAGAACAGATCTATGTTAGCAAATTTGTTGTCTGTTGTTGCAAAAATGTTAAGAAAATGTTATTACAAAAATTGTTTTTTGTAACTTGTACTCACTGTGTGTGTGTTTAAGTGTGCCTGTGTATGTGTGTGCCTGTGTGTGTATGCCTATGTGTGTGTGTGCCTGTGTGTGTGTGTGGCAGCATTGGATTTGTGTGCAGAACGTGTGTGCCATTATGTAACTGGAAAACTCCAACAAAAAAAGAAGATATATTTAAAATATATATATATAAATATTACACTCAGCCGTAACCAAATGAAATAACAATTCAATGCTGCCCAAAAGTAGAGCAAAGCGCGAGAGATCAAAACATATATTCACGTACATATACTCATGAGTTAAGCAGGATATATATATATACTTTTGTTGTACAACAGACGCGCGCGCCCCGCCCACCCCGCAAAACAGTTTAGTTTTTATTGGTCTTTTGTTGGAACTCTTTTAGTGCAATTACAATTACAAATTATTGCGAAAAACAAAAACAAAACTAGTTAATAGCCCAACAATTGCAAACTAAATTGTATTTAACAAGTACAATAATAAGAAGAAGAAGTTGGAGTCAAATAGTAACAAAAACATATACCGAACAATGTTATAAATGAAGAAATGAATGAAAATAATAATAATAATAATATTAACAAGAAAACGCTAAGAGTGCCATTAAAACAATTTAAATGTAATAAATTATTGAAATTATACATATTAATATACATATATGATAATTGGATACATATATATATATATAAATATATATATATATCTATCTATAAACGGAACTTACTAAGGCAGGCAGTTAAAGTGCAACTAAAAACACTTATATATACATTATACATATGCATGTATATATATATATTTTAATATATATATATGTGTGTTAGTTAGGTCCAACCACATTATAACGTAAATAACTTGTTTTCATTATATTGTTTTTTGTTTTTAATCAAATTTGCTTGTTAATAATAATTTATGTTATTGTTGTAGTCAAATATTGCTAAAAATAACAAATACAGACAGTACAATAAACCATAAATGTAGATGCAAGGCTGACGTTGCAAATGGCACGCGAAGCGCAGAGCAGCAAGAAGCGAACTTGATTCGTGCCATCAGCTAGACGAGAAGACAAGTGAATGAAAATTGAGAAGGGAGAAGCGTTCTAGAAAGTAAAAGCTAAAGGAGAAGCGCAAGCAGCAAGTTAAATACGTTAAAGTTAATTCCTCAAGCTAATATCTAGTAAAGCGCTAAGAGGGAGAAGCAAAGAAAGAAGAAGTTCCATAAGCGCAAAACAGCAAGAAGCGAACATAATTCGTGCCATCAGCTAGACGAGAAGTCAAGTGAATGAAAAGAGAGATTATTGTTAAACATTCGTGAAAGTGTGAGCGAAGGGAGAAGCGTGAGTCGCTCCAAAAAGTATAAGCGAAAGGAGAAGCGCAAGCAGCAAGCTAGATACAACTATAAAGAAGTGTTAATTTCTCTAGCTTAGCTAACTTTAGACGCTTACAAGAGTGAGAAGCAAAATTAGCAAAAAAAAAGAAGTTCCGCGAGCGCTTCTCGCTGTCCTTTGAGCGTCAGCCCAGCAATTAAACAGCAATAACTAATAGTCGAAGCTCGAATTGAATATAGACAACATAAACTTAGCAAAAGAGAACACATAAATTAACATTTTCAACACGCTAACTAAACAATAAACAATAAACAATATAACAATACGAATGCAAATTTTCATTACTTTATAACAATTGATTTTGCGTCAATTTGTTTGTCAATTTGCTTACTTTCAGTTTCTTAAGGCAATTTGTCCCGTGTGCCAAATTCGTGTCAATTGCAAAGTACCAAAAAAATTAATTAATAATAATATTAAAAATATTAAAAAATTTAATCAAAATACAAAAATCTTATAAGCACATGCGACAAATTGTTTGGCTAAAGAAAATTAGGTAAATTTATATTTATATATGAAATATATTTATGCTAAATTAATTTGTTAAACTAATTAACTAAGGTTTTTGTTGCACGTTCATTGAATTAGCTAAATTATTATTATTAACTTTTTTGTTTGTTGCGCTGTTAAAGCTTAGACTAATTTAAAAAAAAGCCAGAGCTATATAAAACAAAAGAAACATTAAATGTTTTTCTGTTTTTAACATCAAGTTTTTTTTTTAACATTTTTGTTGCATCGTTTTTAAATATCGATTAAAGAAATATTCTTTGATTTTTGTTCATTTTATTTAACAACTAAGTTTTAACTTGTTATTGTTAATTAATATTTATAAAAATAGTTTAAAAGAGAAATGAAAACAAAAAAATATATATAAAAAATTGAAAAATGTTTAGCCTAATGCATAAGTTACAAAATAATGAACAAAATATACTCCAAAGAAACCAACCAAAAAATATATATACAACAACACATACATATATACAAGGACATATACATAAAAATACAAGTAAAAGTAAAAGTAAAAGTAAAAGAAAATGAAAAGAAAACGAAATGTAATGAAAAGAAAATGAACAAACCCAGAACAAGTTTTAGTAAAAGTGTATTTGGAACAAAATTGCCATATAAAGAACATTATATATACATATATATCTACATCTATATATATATTATATATATATTATATATATAGTCAAACCAAAAGATCAGACATATAAAACAATAATTAACAGAACAACAACAACAACAAAAAGGTAAAGAAGAAGCGAATGAAATATGTAATTATAGCAAAACGAATGTTGTTTATTTTTTGTAGCGTAATATTAAACAAAACCAGAAATTACAAATGTTTATATAAATATATATATATATACATATATAAGTATACATATATTTATTGTTAACGAATACCACGGAAAAGGCGAAACAGAAATTATGTAACAAATTTATATAAAACGCAAACTTACATTGACGAAGCTGATATTGTTAGTACCTTAAACAAAATGAAAAACAACAACAAAAACAACAACAAGAACAACAGAAACAACAACAAGAACAAGAACAAGAGAAACAACAACAATTAATATGATTAATAATTGTAATAAGAATTATAACAAAGTAGCATTAAACATTAATAATAACATAATGTTGTCATGAGAGAGCATATATATACACATACATATATATATATATATATATAAAATGATTATGTAAACAACATTTGAGATTCTGTTTTTTTTAGGACAATTTGAGAATACAACCAAAAAATGTCAGCGTATAAATTGTTATTTTTGCAAAAAGCGCAGAACAAAGATAAGGCATTATATGCATTGTTTATATACACAACATGTTTGAATTTGATCCATGATGGTAACAAACAAAAACAAAAACAAACAACAAAAACAAACAAAAAAAACGTAATAAAGATTGATATTGAAATGTTGAAACCCAAAAAAAAAAAACAAAAACAAAAAAAATGTGCTATGTTTTTATTGGTAATTGGTGCAAAGTTGGGGCTTAATTGGAACTTCTGTTAAAAACTTGTATTAATTATGTTAACAATTCTTTCTATTTCCACAGATGTTAACCGGCTGCGGCGCTGCTGTAGAACGTGAATGTTGTGTTGTGTGCGCTTCTTGTCTCTTAAGTTATTAACTTAATACTTTCTTCTTATAGATATTAACACTTAAGTTCTTAGTCAGGTCGATTGTGCAGTTGCTCAATTGCTACCGTTATGTGCATAGTAGACGGTACTACCTGCGGCTATGTTAAGTTTTTATTCAATTTTAACATAGTTGGGTACTCGCAGTGCTCTCGTTAACAGCGCCTTTAAATGTTATTTACATTCATTGTTTTTTTTCTTCTTCAAGTGTTTAACGCGTTTAAAGTTCTTTTTTTTTTTGGGCGCTGTGATTAACCCAATTTCCTTAAGTGTACTTTTAAGACGAGTTTTTCCAGGCTGGTAAGAGTTATTTTTTTCCAATTAATTTCTAAGTTAGTTTGAATTTGGATTTTAAATTAAATTTTGTTTAGATAGCTATTCGAGTAATTAGTTTTTAATTATTTGTGCCTCTTTTGTGTGTACGTATGTATGTCTCTTTGTAAGCTTTTCAGTAAAGACCTGCCCAAAACCGCTCTACTCTATCGCCTCTGCCTACTGCCAAATGGTTGCCCGGTAGTTATATACGCTCTATAGATATATTCACACACATATATATTTTGTAATATTTTTCTTTTCTACTGCCTCACTTTAGCTAAAGACTCTCATATCATCAACTTCATGCCTATCAATCGTTTCGTTCGTTTTTGTTTTAGTTTGCTTTCGTTGTGAAGCTTTCGATACAACTATTAACCTATTTTCTTTCTCTGTTATCCTGTTGTAGAGAACACCTGGACGCTGGCTGTGAAGTCGGTTACCTCGCTGAACAATATTGCCACAACGTTGCAGCATGCCGCGGAGGCGCCGACGCTGGCCAGCTCGCAGCACATTTGCCCGCGCTGCGACAAGGCCTATACGTACAAAAAGAATCTGTGGCGACACCTGCGCTTCGAGTGCGGCAGATTGCCAACGGAGAAGTGTCAGCATTGCCACTACGTGGCACGCTACAAGCACAGCCTCAACATGCACATGAAGACGCAGCACCCGGACCAGACAGCGAGCGGTGTGGCGCGCGGTCTCTTTGAGGCCCAAGCGCGCGGCAAGTTGGTCTAAAAGGACGCGCTGTCTGTGCTTTGATCTCAGCTACATATGTCTCCCTCTCCCCCCTCTCTCTCTCTGTATAAAGAGAGATATTCTCTATAGATACTTGCGTGTGTTAGCAGCAGGTAAGTTCAAATCCAAGTCGCAGCCATTGTGTATATCAAAAGTCGATACGAAAGTTTCAATTGCCTTCTTTAAAAGAATTATTAAATACATATCAACAAAAATTGTTAATAAAAACTGCCTTTTGTAACAAAATTGAAATGTGTCATTATTGAATTTCTTTAGAGCATAAGCCTGCGATTCATAATATTTATTTAGGGGCACGGTTTTTGAATAACTTTTGTTCCTTTGTTACGTTCATTTATTTTGTTTTTGTTTTTTATACATATTTTATTTTTTCTGGCTTTGGTGTTTAATCTTATATATGTATAAATATATATATACAGCCGCACACAAAGTTTATGTATAAATTTATAAATATGTATAGTATTTAATTAATTTAAGCAGCGATCATTTGTTTGCTTGTTTTTATATCAAATTGTACAAAAATAACAAGAGAAGAAAAACGAAAAACGAAAAACTTAACCCAAGACAGGACACGTTTTTGAGCTGAGCAAAAAAGAAACAGAGTGAAGAGAGTATGTGTGTGTATGTGTTTGTACTACGCCTAAGAAGTGGTAAAAGACAATAAATTTGTGACCCACACAAACAACAATTAATAATGCAATTCTTTTTGCCGCCATGCCCACCCCCCACCGCCCTCTGTTCCCCGTTTCCTTCAATATGTTTTCACAGCAGCCAAACAGGACAAGTCGGAACAAACTGAGGGCACACCCGACGAATTCGAACTGGACGATTGCCTGCTGGAGAGCAACGATATTGTCATCACACAGAACAAGGATGGCTTTGTGCTGCACGTCAAGAAGCTGGGCAACATCACAGCTGCCAAGCTGGGCGCCACCGAGGAGGAGCAAACGGCGGCGGTCACCGTCACCGGACCCGCTGGACAGCCGACCCAAACGATAACCGAGCTGCTCAGTGCGGCGGCCCACAGCACGGATGTGAAGCCCACGTTGACGACATTGACGAACACGCCCATCAAGTTGCCCTCATCAGAATGCGGTAAGTTAAGCCTGAACAAAATACAATTGTATAAAATGAAAACGATTTTCTTAAAAGCTTATTAAGTTTTTGGTGTAAAACTTCTTATTAAGTTCTTTTCAAAGTTATATAAATGGGATTAAGATCTTCAAAAATGCTTAAAAGAATATATTATTTAATAGAATATATATTATACAAGGAAACGTTGGGCTACGTTTGATACGCTTTTCACACTGCTTAGAGCATAAAACATTAGATTTACGAAGTTCCAGACATCATATGAGTAATAATGATAAAAAGTACCTTATCCGAACCGTACCATCTTATGCTAAGTGCAAGTTAAGTGAACACCAAGAAAAGTAGGATATGTTCCAAGAAAAGTCGCAAACAGTAAGGGAGGAATAGTTTATGGTATATTGTTCTTGGAAATGCTTCTTTTGATTGCATTATTGCATTCCAAGTAAAAGTTTTTAAACTAAAAATATAAGTGAATATCGTAAAGTCATGATAAAGCATTTTATCAATTAAAATATAGTATAACACATAACAACTGGCCAATTTGTTACCTCTTACTAATAAGAAGATATATTTCAATTTGCAGAGCTTATCAACATTAAGAAAATCATACCATCGACAACTACATTGGCGACGCATAGCAGCAGCAGCAGCGGTGGCACAACCACCATAATACATCCGCACCACATCATACAGCATGTGACGCAGGAGACGCAGCAGCAGCAACAGCAGCAGCAAACACCGCAGCAACATCATCCTCATCATCATCAGCAGCAGCAGCAACAGCAGCAGCAACAACAGCAGCAGCAACAACAAGCAGTTGCACATTGAGGAGGTGCCACAAAGCTCGCATCATCATCATCAGCATCAGCAGCAGCAGCACCAACACCAACAGCACCAGCAGCAGCTGCACCAAGGCACTCAGCAAGTACAAAGCATAATTACATCCCATACGGGTCAGACCATCAATTTGGTGGGTCTGCGCAATGTTCAAATTGGCGAACAGAAGCCGAACATTGCCTCGCGTATACGATATTCGCGCGGCAAGATTATTGCGCCGACCGTTAGCAATTTGCAGATTGTGGAAACACACGAGGCCATACCGCATCAGCATCATGAGCTGGCCGATGGCACCAAGTACGAGATTAGCGAAATAGATTTGAACAATCCGAACGCGTCGGCGGCAATAATAAGCGATCTGGTCAAGTATGCTGAGATCGATGACATCGAGCTGCCGGATGGCACCAAAATTGGCATTGGCTTTGCGCCCTCCGAGATCACCGAGCACATGCAGACAACGGCGGGCGAGACGCACATAACCACCATTGAGCACGAGCCGCAGGAGCTGCAGGTGCATCAGCATGAACAGCAGCCGCAAACACATCACATACATGCCTCACAGCTGCAGACGCATCACATACATCCGGCCACGGTGGTGCAGCAGCAGCAGGAGCAGGAGCTGGAGCACCAACAGCAGCAGGAGCATCATCACATCCAGCTGCAGGCGGAGGATGATGATGGTGTCGAGACCATAATACCCGAAGAGTTGGGCGTACATGATTCGAGCAAGAGCTATACCATTTTGACCACACGGCCCATGAAAGAGGAATCGGATGCTGGCGGCGATCCCAGTGGCATGACCTATGAGCTGTCGTTGAGCGACTCCTCTATGGGTCCCTGCGATGATCCCGAATCGCGTTACGTTTGTCGGCATTGTGGCAAAAAGTATCGCTGGAAATCGACGCTGCGCCGTCACGAGAATGTCGAGTGCGGCGGCAAGGAGCCGTGTCACCCATGTCCCTACTGCACCTACAAGGCCAAACAGCGCGGCAATCTGGGCGTCCATGTGCGCAAGCATCATCCCGAGAAGCCGCAGCTGGAGAGCAAGCGGGGACGCAAGATCTAAGAAGGGGGCGTGAGTACCACACAAAGAACATTAGCAACAAAAAATATACCAGTTTTCATTATTCTTCTACATCTGAACTATATATATATATCTTTATATATACCATTTATTATGTATTTTTGATTTTTCTCGAGCCTCAATTTTGATAATTGATGCGATTTGCTTAGTTGTTGATTATTTGCTTAAGTTCAAACTTAACTTTTAATATCGTCTATGTTTTTATCATGGGAAAAAAACATGAAAAACAAAAACACATTTCATTATTCAACTTTTTGTTCGGGCTTTAATTGATGTCTTCACGTATAATTTACAAAAAAAATAATAAAAAAAAACAAACAAAAACAAAAGTTAATTTAAAATGAAAAATACAAAGAAAAGAAAAAATATACCAGAAATCATGTGCAAGTATTTCCAAGGAAATAACAAAAAGAAATATTGTTAAACTAAAACAAAAAAAAAAAACACAAAAATTTATAGTTTATTGAGTAGGTTAAATTTTAAATACATTTCAAATCTAAATGAAAAACGCATAACATCTAAATGTCTTCGCAGAAAGTAAAGTACCTAGAAAATCTATAAATATGTGTAAAAACAAAAACAAAGAAGTAAAGGAAGGGAAAGGAAAGGAAAGTAAAGTAAAAGTAAACAAAACAAACTTAAAGGGAAGCTCTAGGATACAATGTTTAAGTGCACAGCGTGTGTGTGTTTTTATTTAAAACAATTTCACAAACAAAATAAATAAGTTAAAAAAGAAAAAAGAAAAAACAAACAAATATTGTCTGGATTGGAGGCTTAACGTATTCATAAAGTTGTCACATGTTGTTTTAACAGTTCACAAAACAAACAAATAAATGATTATATAAACAAAAACAAAAGTAGTGAAAAAAGTAAATAAAATATTTTACATTAAATTGACGCTAAATTTTGAACAAAAGCAAGAAACCTTCAAAACTTTTGTGTGCACTTCTTCTGTAGCTGCAATCGAAGCAGCCGCAGCCAAAATTGAAAGAACTTCAAATACAAAAAAACAAAAACAAAAACTTAGTAAAATTGATTGACACATTTAAGCCACAAAAAACTTCTTAGCATATATTTTCGCGTAACAAAAACTAATTCAAATTTAATTCAAGAATTTTACAAGAAACAAAAAACAAAACAAAAAAATTGTATGTACAACATTTTAATTCATTGCTAAACATTTATTATGTACACATATATTAATTGTAATAATATATAGAAATTATATATATATATATTTTGAAAATAGTTGTAACATTAAACGTAAACAATAAATTTCAAAAAAATCCAAAAAATTGCCGCTTGTTGCTTTATTTAATCAAGAATTTACTTAATGCGAACATAACTAATATATTTCTCTCCTTTTTTCGCAGGCAGACGTTGCAGCTGGCCGGCTTTTTTCTCAAGCCCAACTATAAAATACCCCGCTTTTTCTTATCTTGTTTTTCTCTAGTTGACATTTCCATTAATATATTTCTCTTTTTTCTAGGTAACTGCGAGGAAACTGTGGAGAACAGCCGGAAACTGTAAAAACTAAATCAAATCTGAAGAACAAGCTACGAAAGCAAGCTCTAACTATATAAGTACCTACATCTTAAGTAACTGTTTTCTGTATATGCCACTAAAAAAAAAAACAAAACAATAATAATAACCAGCAATTGCCAAACCTCTTTCCCCCGCCCGCCCGTGTGTGTGTGTGTGTGTGTGTGTGTTGTGTTTCCAGCTGCAACACCTTATAAAAACCATATAAAACCCAAACAATTCAAGTATGCCCAACGTTTAACTTTATTTTTGTAACCTTTGCAGATGTATTTAAAGGAAAGTCAATCAAATAATATATATATATGTAATATAGGCGTGTATATTCATGAATGATTAGGATGCATGTTGAGTCCGTTTATCTATTTGCCTATTTCCATACCCTACAATCATATTAACATTAGGCTGTATCTTTGTTAACGAATTATAATTATGTATGTAATTGTACTTGAAAGCTTATGAGAAAAGTTATTTGAAAGTTCCATTTGTCTGCTTTTATAATACAATGTTTACCTATGCTACCTTGTACAGTTACCTGTGTATAAGATCTATTTACTGAAGATCACATAGTTCATATAACAAGATCATAAAGTTGTCAATTTGTTTACCTTTAAAATACAATCGTTACCTATTCTACGCAGTACAGGTAACAGAGGCTCCATTTACTGAATATCACATAGTTCATATAACATATAACATATAACATATAACATAAACTCGAGTTCATAAAGTTGTCTACCCTTAGAATTCAATCGTTACCTATACTGCCCAGTACAGTTAGCATATACAATAGAATTCGTCTTATTTCTGAAGAACTCTGGCATTTTGAACAACTTTGCTACTCAGGACAGGTAACATAAGCTCCATTTACTGAATATCACAAAGTTCATATAACGACTAAATTCAAGTTCATAAAGTCGTCAATTTGTCTGCTTTTATAATACAATAGTTACCTATACTGTCCAGTACAGTTACCTATATATAAGATTTACTGCAGATCTATTTACTGAATATCTCATAATTCATATTACATCTAAGCTCGAGTTCATAAAGTTGTCTACCTTTAGAATACAATACAATATACTTCCCAGTATAGTTAGCATATACAATAGAATTCGTCTAATTTCTGAAAATATCGGGCATTTCAAACATCTACATGAAAACTAGCTATAGATTGTATAGGTAGAAAGCAAATCAGATTCCATTTCAATAAATAACACATAAATTAGATTTTGTATTTTTTTGACAAATTGATTTTCCCTATAAACTATATCTGCCAGGGTATAGACATAGACATATATATGTCTATGGCATATCCTAACCAGCTGTTCTTCGTTATTATAATTTATTTATATATATATTCTTTTTGTTTTTTTAATTTTTAAAAATTAATAAATATGTTTATACACCCTGCACTAATTGGCTCTCAATGAAAGCGTTTTTTGTTTACCTTGTTTGTGCACACATACTTATGTATGTATATGTATGTGTATGTACTTGTATATGTATGTATATACATGTATTTATATGCACATGTCTGTATATATTTTATTTGATTATTTTTGTACATATCTCTATCTATATTTTATATTGTTTATGTGTACTTGACGCTAATTCACGCTCTAATTTTAAATGCTTTTTGCCGCTTAACTAATACATATATTAAAATCTTCTCCTTTTTTATTTGGATAATTGCTTTAATGTTTGTTGTGTTCATCGAATCATTTATTTGTATCGCTAATTTTCCATGCATCGACATTTTAGTTTGTTCTTTTCGACCTTAATTTTTGGCACTGGCTTAACCGAACCGTTTGTTGCCCCCCTGCCCCCACCCCCAGTCACCCCTCACCCCTCTAAACATCCGTTAACCGTTTATTGTTTAAGTTTTGTTACGAATTTTCCCCAATTTGTTTTTTTTTCTCTTCATGTTCGGTTAATTTAACTTTTGCGTTGCATTGTGTCCAGTCTCAAAAGTAATGCTATTGATTTTCGTTCTTCTTTTCTTTTGTTTTTTTTTTCTTTTCTCGTTTTATTTTCATATGTTGTATGGCTGACCAACCCTCTCTTCACACAAAAACCAACAACAACAACAACAACCACAACAACATAAATGCACCTACAACAAATACACAAAATAAAATGTTTAAAACAAAAACAACAAATCCGATATAAAATTGAAAACGCAAACCAGATTTGAGTATTACGCGCATTGCGGGACTCACCTGGAACGAGTGGAACGCTCGGCTGGCCATGCCGCTGGTAACGCTGCGCGAGGGCGTCCAGCCCTTGGTCTTTCCCACCGATCTGTCGGTGGACAAGCAGCTGAGCCTGGCTGGCATCAAAGGTGCCGCCGCCGCGGATGCCATTGAACGGAAAACGCCCACGGATAGCATTCGTTTAAAAATCGAACCGGGCACCACATCAACACCGTGCAACACTAGCGAAAAGCAGCACAAAATCTATCCCGGCGGTGGCAAGCTGAAGCACCTATCCGAGGAGGAGGCCACGGCGCTGATGCTCAAGGCCGTTGCAGAGAAACGGGCGGCGGTCGAAGCGGGCAACAACAGCGCCGATCTGAGCTATGGCGAGGAGAATCTGAGCTCTGTTGGCGGCAATGGCAACAGCAGCAGCAGCGATTATCCGATCACGCTGACCGGTGCCGTATCCCTGGCCGATGTCGGACCGGCCGGACTATGCCATATCAATATATTGAATAGCATTAGCGCCATGAACAATCTCATCAGCGGCAGCACAGCAGGAGCTGGCAGCAGCACGGGTGCTGGCAGTGGCAGCAGTGCTGCCAATCTGAGCATCACATTGAGCGCCGCCGGAGCCGGCGGCGGTGGCAGCAGCAGCAACAACAATAGCTCCCTGGCTGGCGCTGACAACGGTGCTGGACACCCATGTCCCGTTTGCGGACGCGTCTATAAGCTGAAATCATCGCTGCGGAATCATCAGAAATGGGAATGCGGCAAGGAGCCGCAATTCCAGTGCCCCTTCTGCGTCTATCGGGCCAAGCAAAAGATGCACATTGGCCGCCACATGGAGCGCATGCACAAGGAGAAATTCAAGCTGGAGGATGACAAGAGTTTCATCAGCGGCATCATCAACGCCAGCGGCGGCGCCTCCAGCGTCAGCGGCATGGACGCCGACTCTGCCGTTGGCAGCGCTGCGGCCGCGGTGGCAGCAGCTGCTGCGGCCGCGGCGCTGGCCAATGCGCCGGAGCTGCACACGCACTTCTCATGAGTGGGAAATGTGGGAAATGGGAAACGCATTCGGAAATGGATTTGTGTATAAAGCATTTCGATAGAGACACACAGTTATTAAATGGAAAAACTAAATATCAGGGATTACAGAAACAAAACAAGCAAGAAATATTGAAATTACATTGAAAAACACACACACGTGTGTGTGTATTCGTGTGTGTGTGACGGTAGTCAAACAACAACAACAACAATAACAAGAACAAGAAGAACATAACAACACACCTAGCTCGGGGTTTCTTTTACGGAATACGGAATCAGTGTGCCAAATTAATATTAAAAAAAAAAAACAACAAAAAAAAAACAACAACAAAAGTTAAAGAAAACTTAACAAAGCGAAAGAATAATAATGATAATAATTAATAAGAATTCCCGGAAAATTGTAAAAATTTTCGCAACGAAAACTAAAACAAAAGACAAACAAAACAATTTGTTGCAAAGCACAAACAAATTTAGCCATTTTATTATTTTGCATAAAACATATTTTTTTGTTATTGTTATTAATTTTTTAACAAAAAAAAAAAAAAAGTCAAGTGCACAAGCAAAAATATTTTTTTGAAATAATATTTTTGTTACATTAAACAGCAAAGTGATCAGTAAAATGATTTTACACACAATTTAAAACCGCATTCCACAAGTTACAAAAAAACAAAAACAAAAACGAAAAACGAAAACAAACAAAAGACACATATTGTACAATGAAACATTAAACATTAGTTAGCTAAGAGCTAGGCTTAGTTGAGATACATAATATATATAATATATATACTAGAAGGAAGCTAGGATTTAAGGCGAACGCAGTCAACTCAGTGGATAGTCTTTTTTATATAAAGCTTTTCGAACTCAGAGCATATTAAGATATTAGTTAAAGGAAACAAACAAACAAACAAACAAACAAACATACAACTTTTAAGTGCTATAGAGCATTAGATATTCGCATTAACATTTCAGTGCCAAAACCAACTATCAAGCAGATACCTAAAACAAACAGTTACAAAACGCTACAGTTACAGTTCATAACACATAAAACAACAACAACAACAACAACAAGTTACCTCAGATAAACAACAACAACAGCAACAGCAACATATTGCTAACAACAATATATTAGTCGAATGGCTTTAAACTATGCTCAAAAATTGCTTAGATGTCAGCATAGTCAAGCAAAAGTGAAGAAGAAGAAAGAAAAATGTTTAAAAGTGCCTTTTGAAATTGAAAATATATATTTATAATAACAAAAACAAAATACAGTTGTGCTTGTTTAAAGATGTGCACACAGAAGAAAGCAAAAGAAAGTTGAAAGAAAGGAAATCATAATAATAAAGAAAGTCTAACAACTAAAAGCCATATCAGTTAGTTGTAAGCTGTAGCTAAGGCCAAGTCAGCTAACAAGTGTGTCAAGCATAATATAATCATTATATACTATATACTATTATTAGTTTTTTTTTGCGATTTACACATGATACACATTCAAACTCAGGTACTTAGTTTTGTGTTTCGCAATTAGGCAGGAAACGAAGAGAGAGCAGGCCAGGCGCGCGCGTAGCTGAGCTACGTCGGCGGGTGTGGGAGGGGGGACAAATTGAAAACATAAACAAATAATAATAACATTTTAAGCATATATAACAACAACAACAACAACAAGCAAACAAAAACACCGCCACAATACGTCACATGCACTTATTTATTTTTAATATTTATCAAAATATATATACATATACATACATATGCATACATATATGTATGTATGTATGTATGTATGTATGTATATTCAAATTATATATTATAATTTTTACTTTTTTTTGCTAGTAAAGCGTAATTTATTTTTAGTTTTCGTTTTACAACTTTGTATTCTATTAAAAAGACAAAAACAAAACAAAGCAAATACATTCCATAGATGATTTTATAAACAATTAAGCTTAAACAATACAAAAAAAAACTACGACAACAACAACAACAACTGCAAACATTCACAGCAACAGCGATAAGAAACACACACACAACATACACAACACAACACAACACAACACAACACAACACAAAACAACACAACACAACATACCCACAACACACAAACAGCAAACACACACAGCACACACACACACACACACAACAGACACAACACAACACAACACAACACAACACAACACAACACAACATAACATACCCACAACACACAAACTGCAAACACACACAGCATACACAACACACACACACACACACACAGCACATACAACACAAAACACTCGCACACACACATTGCCAGTCAAACTGTGCACTGAGATGAGAAACTAATATATGAATTAAATTAAATTTACAACAAACAAATCTCGAATTGTAATTAAATATATATATATATAAATATATATATTTTGCTAGCTTTCTGCTAAGAAAGGCAAATACAACCAATTGGTTATATTCAAGCGGTGTTGGGGCTAAGTTTAGCGCTTCTTTATAAAATGAAGAATAACAAGTTAAGCAATAATTTAAAAAAGAACACAAAAAAAAAACGCAACACAAAGTGAAAATTCAAAATTTTCCAAAAAAAAAACATATATAATTGATATATACTTCAAGTTAAACGATATTGTTGAACAATTTTTGGTTAAAAACTGGCATACAAAAAATGTTGATAAACATTTAAAAAAACAAAAATAACAAAAAATAAAAGAAATAATGTAATATTTTATGTTAATGAAGCAAACACTTAATAAGAACACAAATACTCATTACCAATAAAAGAAAGTTCTATATAGTTAACACGATAAACATATATATATTATATATATATATATATGTATCTATATATACATAAAATTATCTTATTATATTACCTTATATATAATTTTTTCAATGCGTCGTTTGTAAACATTTTTGTAAATTGATATATAGCATATACATATATATTAAAAACAGAAAAAAAAGGAATTACAATCAATGTGAGAATTATACAAGTTCATGTAATAAAACGCAAAAAGACAGAAACTTGTTTGTTATGCTGCGTTTAAATTATTCTGTTATGACTTGATTATTATTACTATATACAATTTTTTATTATTATGATTATCGTTATCAAGACATTTACTTTATTTGATTTTCTTATGCAGCCCTTAGTTTATGTAGCGTACTGCTTGTAAGTATTCATATTTTTATTGATTTCATAACATTTATAAATATTTTCTTTGAAATAAAACCAATTCATAAGATAGTTTAACCAAAAACAATACAACTAGGGCACATTTCTAGGCACACATGCGCAAAAAAAGAAAGAAAATGAAATGAATTAACATTTATAGGTCACATTCGATACCCTGTTTAATTGTGATTCTCACTAATATGTGCACATTTTGTATATACATTTTTACAGATGACAACGGGCAGCTGGACTCGGGCGAATCTCGCATACGCGTGCGCAACTGGCTCATGTTGGCGGATCAGTCGATCATAGACAAGACTAGCGACGAGTCTACAGGTATTTAAACCAGTTTTCCAGTCTATATAACATGCCCTTTGATTGAATTTATACATATATATATATCATTTTCTTTATCAACTAATTTGAGCCTTGCAGAGTGTATTAGAAATAAGTCTTAAGATCTTATAACTAGTTAGTTCCGTTTGTCCAGTTTCTATGAATATGCCAAGTTTCCTTTTGCTAATCTGTCTTTCTGACTTTGTTACGAATTGATTTCGATAGCTAACATTCAAGAACGCAAAGCTGGAATACATTTTAAAGAAAGAACCAATCATAGACATTGATGCTTTCTTCGAAGCTCTTCATATAAATAAACAAGATCTACTAAAAGAAGAACTTAAACTTAAGAAAAGGAATCCGAAAACCGAATATATTTACATTCTTCAAATCATAAAAAGGGGAAACTATTTCTTCTTAAGTCCTCCAATTATAGAAACTTAATTCTAGAACTATTTCGAAAAGTTCTCTGATTCTTTGTTATCAACTTTTTTCGTTTTACAAACTCTGCCAGGTTCTGCTCAAACTTCGGCTTGCCGCTGTCCTCATCCATTAAGTTGTTTTTGTTATTTTTCAGTAACTTGTTTTTTTTTTTTGCTGAATAATGTTTCGTTTTCTTTTTACAGTCTTAATTTTGCATTACAATTTACATTTTGTTTTGTAACGGCCACACTGCGGCAAATACACATATATCATTTTGTTTTACAAAAATATATTTTCTCACACATATCTTCGAAATAATAAAAAACTAACCTAACATTTCCCTAATACAATTTCTATTTTCATGCGCCAAAAAAAAAAAAAAAATCCAAATTATAACAAATCCAAAAACCATTGCTAACACTTTCCAAAAAAAAAAAAAAAAAAACTAACTAACTAAGATAAACTAACTCCGAGCAAAAAGCCAAACATAAGCGCTGCTAAAAACACTAACAATGCCAATGCAAAGCCAGCCGCGACACCTGCAACAATCAGCACAACGCCGCCGGCGACGAGAACGCTCAACAACAGCAGCAACAGCAACATCAACAACACAAGCAACAACAACAATGTTGTTGGCGAAAAGACAACCGGCAGCTGTTTACCTGTGCTGGATCCAAAGACGCAAACGGTAACCAGAATTGGCAGCATCGGACGCACAACGATTGCGTGCATCACGCCGGCCAGCCTGAAGAATAGCGCGAGCAACTGCAATGTGGATGCCGCATCGGCTGCGGCGCTGGCCGCTGCAGGCGTTGAGCTGGACAGCATTGATGACTCCATGACCGAGGTGATAGTGAAGATTGAGAATCCGGAGAATGTGTCGCTCAATGGCGACGAGGCTGTGTGCAATGAGGCTATCGATGATGAGAATACCTTCGACTATGATCTGAAGATGGCCAGTCCATTGTCCTGGACCTATGATGCGGTCAAGATTGAGAACGAGGAGTTCGAGGACAGCTATCTAATGGATAACGATGATGACGATGACGATCTGTTGACCACCGCAGCGGCCACACAGAAGCATGCCAAGCAATCAAACGAGAAGCAAAGAAACGGCAGCAGCAGCGGCAACATTAACAATAATAACAGCAGCAACAAGATTGTGCTCAGCACACAGCAACAGCAGCAACTGTTGCTGGAGCAACAGCAACACCTGCAGCATCTGCAGCTGCAGCCCACCAGCCAGTCGCTGCAGATCAAGCTGCCCGCCATACCGGCGACCATAACCACCATCGCAGCACCACAGAAACAGCCGATAGCCAGCACCAGCGGTGGTGCAAACATAACCACAGCCAACTCGACGCTGCTCTCCAGTAAACTGGGCCTCAATATGGACGCACAGAATCTGAACTTGCACTGGTCGCATACGGATGACAATCGCTATCGGATTCTGGTGCAGAACAAGCGCATGCGCAAGGAGTCGCTGGAGCATTCGGCGGACATGATCTATAATGCGGACATTGAGAAGCCGTGGGTGTGCCGCAACTGCAATCGCACCTACAAATGGAAGAACAGTCTCAAGTGTCACCTGAAGAACGAGTGCGGCTTGCCGCCACGCTACTTCTGCAGCAAGATGTGCGGCTATGCGACGAATGTGCACAGCAATCTGAAGCGTCATCTCAATACCAAGTGTCGTGATCGCGAGAAGGAGGAGGAGGAGAAGGAAAAGGAAAAGGAGAAGGAGCGAAAGATGGTACCAGCTCCAGTCAATGCAATGCCCAACAGCAGCAGCAGCAACAATACTGTCGGCGGCAACAACAATGCCAACAGCGGCAACAACAATAATAACAACAACAACAACAACAGCAGCAACAGCAACAGCAGCACCTACACGCTGGTCTTTCAAAATGAATAGAGGCTTGAGGCAGCCAAAAAAAATGTTGTACAAATAAGCTTTGGTAACTGGCAACTGGGTAAACGGTAGCTGCAGCTGGTGGCATGCAACAAGCAACAACCAGAACTTGACTTAGTATAAATTAAGTTTTTTCTTTCGCAATATTTTTTGTTTTGTTTTTGTTTCTTCTAACAAGCACGTGTGCAATGTTTGTGGCTGCCACTCCAAAAAACATATAGGCAGCACAGAATCTGTCATTAGTTGTTCCTTTTTTTTATGATATACATACATATAATTAACTATTGTAGGCCATCTTTCTCGAACAAACTGTTTTGTTGCATGCCCCACGCACGCCGAGCCATCAAGTTGCAAAGGAAACCAAAGAAGAAGACACAAGTAAATGAAAAGAGACAGAAATTAGTTTTAGTTTGGCAATACAAAACGTTAATTTTTGTATTGTTTTAGCGAATTCTCAAAAGACAAACAAAACCACAAAAAAAAGCAACAAAAAAAGCAAAAAAAAAGAAGAAGAAATGTGTAAATTTTTTTCCGAGAAAAATCTCACACAAAACGCAAGAAATTATAAAACTAGTCACAGCAAAAATTGTTTAAGTGTGCTATATACAACATAAACAAAACGAGAAAAACAAAAGATTTTTGTATTAATTAATTAATTTTAAATAAAACTAAAACAAACCAAAAACCAAAACAAAAAAAAAATCATATGCATGGCATGGACACGCGCCCTCCCCCCGCCCCCGCAAAGAAGACAAAATTGATGAAACTCACGCGTACATCAATACATAGTACATACATACTATATATCTGTGTACATTTGTATGTGAAAAGCCATTTAAAATTTTGGTTTTCACTTAGTTGCAATCGAATTTTTCTCATACATTCCATACACATTTGGTTAGAAACATTTTCAACTACCAACAATTTTCGGGCATTACCTATCTTAGAATTGCTTTACACACACACACACACACACATACACATATATATATACATATATGATAATGAGAACAAGTTCTAGTCAAAACAAAAAGGTATGATTATATTATAATAATAATACGTATTAATAATATTAAATAATAATATATCTATGCAAATAATTTGAAAATTAGACAAAAATTATTATGATTAATTCTAAAATAATGTTTTAATTTTTAATTCGAAACTATCAGCGAATGCTTTTCTAAAAATGTCGAACAAAACCAAAAACTACGGAAATTGTTAGATTTAAAAAAACAAAAACAAAACACAACAACAACAACTAAACCCGGCCATAAAAGAATGTAACACACAATTTTCATATGTAAAAAGGCAAAAGAAAATTTCAATTGGCTGCAAAAATCTCAAAAATATAATAAAGTACATCTAAGACCCTACACATACACACACCTGCACACACACACACACACTCACACACACACACACACACACACACACACACACCTGCACACACACATGCGAAGAAGTTCTACAATTATTATGTATTCCATATGAAATGAATATATCGTAATTATTGCCGGCTATATGTATTAAATAAAAATTCGAAATACAATTAAAAGCAAATGTCAAAACAAAAAAATAACCAAAAACCAAAGTTGTATTTATTTTTGTAAATTGTAAAACCAAAACCAAAAAGTCAAGCTTTTACAATTTTCTTTCCCCCCTCCCTCCCCGCCAGTCATCAAAACTCATCCATCATGCCAATCCAATGTCTTGTATATGCCTATATACAACAAACATGATCCCACGATCCCGCAAAAACAAGAAAAACCAAACTCTCCAAGATCCCAAGAATATCTTCCAGTTCTTCTTCTATATACACATATATATATTACGAGTTGTACTCTTACTTGCCAAGAATCAATACTAATCAGCTCTCTATTTCAGGTGGATGTTGTCCGAATTGATGTTGATTGAGATCGATGAGAGTATATATCTCTGTGCTGGCACAACAAATCCATACAAGAATGCAGTTAATGGTGTAGACCTCTCTAATTGTTGTTTGCATGCTCTCTTAACCTACTATACTCTACAACTCTACATAACTAGAACCAGTGTATCTGCTGCTTAGATATCCTATAAACCAATTGATTATCAACTATCTAGATACGTATGTGTATGTACATGTTTTACAAAGACAACGTGGACAGTGTCCCCTGCCCATGCGGGGGGGACCCCGCGAATAATTGATGTTGATGCTGTTGAATAACTAGTACATGAGCATATTACTTATACATATATTATATATATCTTTACATATGACTCTTAACTTTGTATGAATAGCTCTTTATTAGAATTTGTAGATTTGTTTTCTCTTCCTTACATACATATATACCATTCGTTTGTATTGCCGCAGGTTATCCTTAAGTTTCACTTTTGTGCTCATTCTAGTCTCGTAACGTACCAACTATCTATCTATATACTATCTATATATAAATATATACATCCTTTAATATAAATAGCCTTAAATTATTTATACATTTATATATCAAAAACAAAAAACGAAAACAAAAACAAAAACTATAAAAGAAAAATGATGAAAGCAACAACTTTGTTTGTAAAAACAAATTGTTTTTATGAATATTGCATTTTCTACCAACATTTTTTTTCTTCTTCTAATTTTAGATATTACTTCCATTATTTGTAGCTACTATTATTTAAAAAACCTAAAAAAAAAACAATGAAAAGAAGAAAATATCGTAAATATCTTATGCATGCGTATTTTTTTATAACGAAACTTGTCTAGAAATGCTCCCCATGTATATGTATATGTATGTGTATGTATGTATGTATGTATGTATGTATGTATGTATGTATGTGTGTATTTATCTATGTATGTATTCATATATGTATGTATGCATGTATGTGTGTATATATTCATATATGTATGTATGCATATATGTATGTATGCATATCTGTATGCATTTATGTATGAGTGTATGTATGTGTGGTATGTATGTATGTATGTATGTATGTATGTGGAGCAGTTAGTATATCTGTGGATCTATAAGAACTCTTCTAAGTCTGAAAGCGTTGCGCCCTCTCTTAAGCACACATACATTTATACAATTAGTAACCAAATTGTGTTTTATCTTATAATAATATATTTATTTTTATTTATATATTTGTGACTAACACAGACAACTTTAAAAATCAATATTGAAATTCATTTATATTCAAACAAAAAAAAAATCACTTGTAATTTTCTTTTTTGCTTAGCTCAATTTGTACTCAATGTAACTTACACTCGATTTAATGTTGTTTACACACACATTTTATACTTATATTCATTGTGTTTATTAAATTTTGTTACTTTTATTATTATTATTTTATATATCAATCTCTTAAGCAGCGTTCGACACTATTTATATACATATATATCGTAAACATCTCAACATTTTACTTTAGATACAAGCAGCGCCTACTCACGCACACACACACACACACTCCACACACACACACACCACACACACGCATACACCACACACCACACACCACACACACACTTACACGAACACACACACCAAACACCACACAACCACACACACCCCACACACAACTATCACAATGCACCAACCCAAAAAAAATCAGTAAAAGAAACGCAACATTTATAACGACTTCACGGTAATAAATTCAATTTATATACATTTTTTTTTGGTTCAACTACGTTTCCAATTAGATTTTAGGATTTATGATTTTTCTATCTCTGAAAAAAAAAAGAAAAAGAATTAACAAATATGCAAAGTTTCTTTAAATTAAAGCTCTGGACTAACATTGCACTTTCTTTGACTCTTTGTCTTGCTCATCTGCAGAATTTGCGCATTGCGGCCAGGGAGCCAGGCCGGGCAGCCCGCAGACGTCCCCGACGCATCCATATTATCCGCTGCTGCACATCAAGACCAGTCCGTTTACTAGTCCCATTGATACGCCCAATCAAATTATCAAATTTGAGCATGCTGGAATCATGGATGATAATGAGCACGAGCTGCGCATTGATAGCGGACGTGCCACGCCCACACACTGTACACTGCACGGGCATGGGCATGGGCATGGTCATGGGCGTCACGGCAATAACGGCGACAACGACGACAGCAATAACAACAACAACGAGGATGATGAGGACGACGACGACGATAACGGCGATAAGCCCTTTGATCTGCGCATGGGCATTGCCAAAGCTCTGGTGGCTGCCGCCCAGGTGCACGGTGCCCTGCCGCTGGGCCATCATCCGCATCATCCACATCAGCCGCATCAGCAGCACCACCAACAGCAGCACACACGTCCGCTGGCCCAGCTCATGCAGCAGTCCAGTCCCGACGAGCCGCTGCGCCGCTACAGCAGCAGCAGCAGCGTCGGCATCGCGCCCACAACGCTGCCGAGCAACAGCAGCAGCAGCCTGGTGGCTGCTGCAGTCGCTGCTGTGGCAGCTAACAATACAAGTGCCTCGACGAGCGGCGGTGCCTCGACATCGGCTGCAGCTGCAGCGGCCGCAGCAGTGGCGGCAGGTCTCGTCACACCCAATGCCACACTTGGCCCTGCTGGTCCCTCAGTTGGCGGCGGCTGGAGCAGCGCCGGTGGCAGCGGTGGTGCTGGTGGCAGCGGCGGCAGCGGTGGTGGTGGTGGTGGTGCCTATGCCTGCGATCGTTGTGGCAACACATACGCCCGTCCGCACAGCCTGAATCGGCATGTGCGATTCGAGTGCGGCGTCGAGCCGCAATTCGAGTGCCCCATCTGCCACAAGAAGTCCAAGCACAAACACAATCTCGTGCTGCACATGCGCACGCACCAACATCGATGATACAATCAACAGCAATTGCAAGGACGCCAGCAACTGGTTGCTGCCGCTGCCGTTGCTGCTGCTGCTGCTGCCTCCACTGTTGCTGCTGCCTCCACTGCTGCTGCTGCTGCCGCTGCTGCTGCTGCTGCTGTTGTCACTAGTTAGTTAGCCATGTTTCTAGGCAGCGCTTTCCGGATTCAGTCCAGTTCAGTTCAGTCCAAAAACAACAAAAGATAGAAGCAAAACAGTGCGCGGTTTTTTTTTCTTCAAATGATCTTGAAAACATATAGTCGTTTTTTTTTAAATATATTAATATTCATATATATATATATATATATATATACAGTATATATGTATATACATACAGAGCATGCATAGAAGCCGTCAATGTGAAAGTTTATCAAATCCTAAGTTTTAGTTTCATATACTATGCTATATATCAAATTTTGTTTCCGTTCTCCGTTTTAATTTGTTCGCTTATTTTGATTTTCCACATATAATATTTGATGTATGTATATATCGGGGGGCGCGTGAGAGTGCGAATCATGTTGCATGGTTTTATATTTGTTGTTGCAGTTGTTGTTGTTGCAGTTGTTGTTGTTGTTGTTGTAGTAGTTGCTATTGTTAAAATGTGTGTAACATCCTTAGAAAACTCAATGATCTCAATGAATTTTTCTTTATTGTGGTGTAACAGAAAAAAGGAAAAATTAATGCATTTTTTTGTGTAGAAAGAAAGAAAACGAAAACCGGATAGAGGATAGAGGAAAGGAGGGCAAACGAAACGCAGCAAAACGCAAAACATTCACATTAATTTTAACGTATTTTATTTATTATAAACAAAACAAAAAAAAACAACAAAAAACGCAAAAACAAAACTGAGAAGGGCTGCAGCAGAGAGCCAGGTGAGCGAGGGAAGGTGAGGTGAGGCGAGGTGAGGTGAGGTGAGGCGAGGTGAGGCAAGGTGAGGTGAGGTGAGGCGAGGGGAGGTGGTTTTTTAGTTAGCTCAAAGAACTGTTAGATTGTGACTCAGTGCAGGGCATTGGCACTCTCACGCGCTTGCAATTCACTTATATGATTATTATTTGTTCTATTATTAATACTAATTTCTTCTGGGGCAATAGTTAAACTTAATAAACTTAAACAACAATTTGCATGTATATAATGTAAACAAACACACACACACACTCTCACACACACACACACACACACGAAACTTCGGCACATACATACAAGTATGTCTTGAATTAGCAACAGTCAATCGCTTAGTCGGTCAAACTAAAAGAAAAAGTTAGCAACTAAGTTAGTTTAAGCTTTAAGGCAACGATAAAGCGTAACTAAATCTAAATGGACATGTGCAATAAGCTTAAAAAAACACACACACACACAGACAGCAACAAAAACAATACACTGAAAAAAAACTTGTGCAATAAGCTTAAAGCAAAACCCAAAAACCGAAAGCAAATGCGAGAGAAAGGAGAAAAAGAGCGCACAATCGAGTTGTTATTTTGATTTTTTCATTTTATAAATATTTTTGTTTAATTTTCGATTAATGCACTTTATAATTTCTTGTTAAATGCGCGCCGCCAAAGCCACAAAAAGAAGAAGAAAAAACAAACAAAAAAAAACAAAAAAAAACAAACAAAAACCAATTATTGTTAGTGCAACGGAACGATCTCTTAAACAACTTTTCTAAAACACAAAACACAAAAATTTATTAATTTATCTTGTGCTCATTCCATGAAAAACAAAACAAAAACAAAAACAAAATTATTCGTTTATTTAAACAAATTATTATTTATTCTATGACGAACACAAAATGTGATAGGCGGCAATTTTAGTTGGACCAAAAACAACAACAACAACAACAAACAACAAAAAAATGCTAAACAAAATTATTAATTTATAAAAAGAAAAAGCGCAAAAATTTGGCTTGTGGCTTTGCGTAAAAGGCGCGTGCAATCAATTAAAACAGTTATTAACAATATACATACATACATACATACATACATATTATTATTAAAAACCAAACAAAAACTAAAATTATATTCTTACATAATATGGCAAGCAACATGTACAAGTGCGAGCAAATCAATTGGCATTATAAAGTTAAAGTTAATAATGAGTTAGGGACAAAACTCGCATCGAGTCACAGTCAGAATCGCGGTTGCAGTCAGAATCGGAGTCCGAATCGGAGTCGGAGTCAGAATCGGAGTCCGAATCGACGTCGGAGTCGAAGAAGGTTGGAAACGAAGAGTCAAGTAAATGAGAAATAATTGGTATGTGATATAATGAATATAGTCCTCATTGTAATTAATATAATATTAATAATTTTTCTTGTTGTTAATACACACACGCAACACACACACACACACAAACACACACACAGAAACACACGAACACACTAAATGTTACCTTATTTATTAAATATATTTTCAAAATTTATGTAAAACCAAGCAAATCACATAATGTTGCAGCAAACCTTGTTATGAAACCCGTTATTAAAATTAAGCAACAGTTTTGTGTAATGTGCGAAGAAAATCAATTTTAAACATTTTATGCGCACATTTTATGGCAAATCACAAACACAAACACAACAGTTAGACATTATTAACACGCTAAATAGTTAAAAAAATTTCAAAACAAATTTATAAATTGTTAAAAATAACAAAAAAAATTGTAACTAAAGAAAAGCTTTTGAATCATGAGCTTAACAGAAATTCGTTGTTTAGGTACTTGAAAACAATTCAAATAATATTGTAATATAACTAAAGATATATATATATTTATACAGCATACCCCACACAAGCATACACACACACACACACACACACACACACACACACACACACACACACAAGCACACACACACACACACATAGAGGGGCGCAATGTAATATTCGTTAGCAGTTTGTGCCACAAAATATGTGATAACAATTTTATTTGTACAACAGACAAAGCGAAATTGGCACAAATTCTAGCAAATTGAGAAACAAAATGAAAAAAAAGAAAAAAGCCTATAAAAAAAATATGTATAATTAATTAACATCACACAAAACGTTGAAAACAATACAAAACATGCGAATATTAAAAAATTGATTGTAAATTGTGCAAAGGAAATGAATGTGAAACAAAAACAAAAACAAAATTCTTGTCGGTCAGTATTCGAATTACGTGAGGAAAACAAAATTACAAAAAAACAAAAAATTTGTATTTAAATTGTTATTATTTTTAAATGTATAACTATATTCTGTTAACAATCAGGCAACTTTCTAATTGGCAAACAAATTCATGTTCATCACACACACATACATACATACATGCATACATACATGCATACATACATGCATACATACATACATACATACATATATACATACATACATTTATACATAGATTTGTCAGACAAACATTAGCGCTAGTCAATTATGTGAGTTTGCTTTGCTTTTTTTTTAATTTTTTGCTATACTTAATTGTTTAATCAATTGAAAGGAATGCAGAGAGAGCGAAAGATAGAGCGAAAGAGAGAGAGAGAGAGCGAGAGAGAGAGGGGGGAAAGAGTTTCACAATCTACATTATATTGTATTGCAATTGTGTGTACTTTTTAAACAATTATAATCTAATGCAATTATTTAACTTTGTCTATTAAGGTTGTGGTTCTTATTTATACATCTAAATCAGTTTTTTTACTACTTTTCTAAGCAAACAAACGAAGAAAAAAAAATGAATGTTAACGAAGATATGCAACATTTTAATTTATCAACAGCGCATGTGATGGACCCAAAGTTGTTCAGCATATCAAATATACAATATATATCCAATATATATATATATATGTATATCTTTATATATGTCTATGTAAATGTGGCTAATGCAAGACGAGCCCGGCGTTCGACTTTGGGTCATATAGTTAAAAAGTGTTAAAGAAGAAGAAGAAAGCCCATGGTAATAATGAAGAGCATGTGATAAATTCAATATAATTTTGATTAACAAACAATTTACTAACACGCAATACAACAACAACAACATACACACACACAAGCACACACACGTACACAGATTAGCTATGTTTGTAATTAAAATTAAGTAGAGCTTATGCAACTATACACACACACACACACACTAGTATATTGAGAAATGAACAATTTTTGAGGTATGCCAGATTTGTAAAAGAACGAAAATAATATATAATTATATAAAATTGTAAGCTTTGTTGAAATAATCAACAAAAGTTTGTATGCACATTGCTTTTGGCCTTTTATATATGGCTGTCATGCATCGAAAAATCTAAAATGTAGCTTCAACAAATAAGTAAAAATAATTAAGTGTGTGTCCATTCACAACAACAGCAAGAACAGATCGTAAACATATTTTTTGAGAAATTGTACTAACCAGAAAACAATTGAATTATGCTAACAAATGTATCCATTTTTTTGTGTTTTATTATTTTCGTATAAGCCTTAAATGAATTGAATGTATCTATGTAACTTACACTAAACACATACATATGTAACGAAGAGTTTATACTACTACTAAACACACACACACACTACACACACACACACTACACACACACACACACACACACTACACACACACACACACACACAAAACGTTGTAAACAAGGAGCTGTGAATGTAAAATTATATATAAATATTATAATTATATATATATACATATATATGTACATATAGATACATACATACATAAAAAGAAGCAAATCGATGTGATCAAATGTGATTGTTAAGAGAAAAATAGAAGAAAAAACACAAGATTGTTATGTGAATTGAAATTGAACGGCATAGGCAAGCGGGCAAATAGGTTTTGGATAACATTGAATGGGCTTTTCTTTACAAAAATACAAAAAAATACAAAAAAATAAAGTTAAAACACAACACAAAACAACACACACAGAACACATTCAAAGAGACAGACACACACAGACAGACAGACAGATAGACAGACAGACAGACAGCTTTAAGTTGTATTTAACTATCCAATAATTTACTTCTTCCTTGTTTATATTTTCTCTTAAAACTAATACAAATCATATAGTAGCATATTTATAACTGCAAAAACACGTCAAATGGGGTTTTATATATGTACATGCAGCAATAACAAGAACTTAGCTTTAAGTTAAACCCAAAACACACACACACACACATATACACTTGTGTATGTAGCTGTGGATTATAAATCATAATTGTTAATTGCTGTTCACACACACACACACACACACACAAAACTCAAAAACTCAAAATTGAACTTAAAAATGATAAAATAGCAAATTCTAAACAATAGATAAAGCAAACAATTCGCAAAAAACTTATTTCTATATAATAATAACTAGCTTAGTTTACGCTTATAACAAAATTTACAACAACAAAAAAAACTCTCTTGTAAAATTTGGAAGATATTTGGCTTTTTCAATGCATCGACACATTTGCGAGTAGTTAAACAAGATTTGAAATCGATAAAATTTTCAAATAAAATGACATTCAAAATGCCAGTTGTTAGAATATTTTTGAAAACAAAAGAAAAGTGTGCTTAAATCATGAAAATAAATCGAACGATTAGCAACAAATAAATCAAGATATATATATATATATACATGAACAAAAAATTATATATATATCTATATGTGTATAGAGCCGAAAAACGCCTTAAAACATTTTGTGAAACAATTTTATTACTATGTATAATAATAAAAATAAAAGGTATATAAAAATAACAAAAAACAGAAAAAAAAACAAATAGAAATGTGAAAATGTAAAACGAGTAAACGATTTAATTGTTATAAGTAAAAACAGGAAAAACAACTAAATTTAAAAATATATTATATTAAAAACCAAAAAAAAAAGAAAAAAAAAGAAAAAACAAAAACAAAATCGAAGACTGCCTTTACTTATCGAACGAAACTCTCATTTACAGCAACAACAATAATAATATTTACTTGAAATAAAAGCCCAAAACTAACATAAGTTTTTCTCTTCTTCTAGATGCCGTCGCGCTGGATAAGACACATTCTGGATACTTAATACCTATTTGGCTTTAATGTGAGAAACTTGCCTTTCTGCAGCATAATGCTTAAATTCTTTTATTGTATTTTGAGAAGAAAACAAAAACAAAAGAAAAAATGAAAAGAAAAGAAAAAATGAAAGATAGTCTTAAATATAATGATAAACCTATGTATTTATTGCTGTATTGTTGTAGCTATTGAATGCACCAAACGACACAACAACACACGCCCATCGAGTAACTATTCGAAATTGTATTCGTTTCCTGTTCTTGTTTATAATTTATTGTACATAATTAATACAAGCTTTTTGTTGGCGTTCTCTTTTTCTGTATTCAAAGTTAAGGGGCTAGTGTGCATAGATATGCGGCAATTATATGCTTCTCATTATCAGCTCGATCATCAAGTCTATCATCATCATCATCATCAACATCATCATCAAGTGCGCTCATCAACGCCTGGGGCTGCTGTCATATTTGCTATATACCAAAATCCATACCAACAACAACAACAACAACAACAACGCAACACTTGTTTCTGCGGGTAGTTGACATAACACTAAGTACTTCCTCCCACTCTCTATATACAGATTTATATATATTTCCTTATGATTTGTTTAAGTTTTTCAATTTTTGTATTATGATTTCTTTTTCGATTAGTATTTTTGTTGTTTGTGTTGCCTTTTTTATTAATTAATTTGTTTATTGTTATGTTTTGTTCTTGTTTTTTCATCGCCCACAACCGACAACGCCTCCAATACAGACATCTACCCCATATTGGGCAGTCTGCTGGGCGTGGACACATCGAGCACTGCGAATGCTGGCAGTAGCCATGACACCGCCATTGGCGACTACTACGGCTATCTCAACAACAACAACAACAGCAGCAACAATAACAATAACAACAGCAACAACAACAACAGCGGCAGCAGCAGCAACACCAATGCCGCCGGCGCTGCCACAACGCACAGCGGGAATATCCTGCGAGCAGGACACGCGAGCAGCCTATCACGTGATTCGTTTATGCAGTGCAAGCACTGCAATCGCTACTACAAATCGCATCAGAAATTGCAGGAGCATGTACGCAAATATTGCCTGAAGCAGAAGAAATACAAGTGCGTATCCTGCGAGTATCGTTCGCGTCGCAAGGATCATGTGCTGCGACATGCCAAGCGCAAGCACTGCATGCTCTATGAGAGGCTGCGTAACGACGAGGAGAGTCTCTATTTGATACGCAACGAGGACGACTTGAGCAACGATGATAACGAGCACGACAATGATAACGAGGCTGATAACGATCATGATAACGATGCCGAAGACGCCGATGGCGGCGGCATGGATAGCGATGTGGCCGCCGCACTATGTGAAATCAATTTCGATTTTGCAGGACGTGATCTAACCATAACAGCCGTGCCCATGCTGCAGGAGAGCGACGAGGATGATGATGACTACGATGAGGATGCCTAAAAGTGCACATTCCTCCCTCTCTTTGTCTTTCTCTCTCTCTCTCACTCTCTCACTCTGTTTGTGCGTGCGTATGTGTGTGTGTGTAGCAAAACCGTGAGGCGTAATTTGAAATGTTTACCAAATATGAATACACATTAGTTTGTACTGTACGGATCAGCCTGAGGCCAGAGGCCTGAAGCCTGTTGTGCAGTGTTAGCTACAACTACCTCCACATGTGTGTGTATGTGTGTGTCTGCAGCAGCAGCAGCAAATTCATAGCTTTTTTTATAGTGTAGCACAACCACTTATACCTATATTAACCTTATATACGATGTAGTATATACACCATATATATATATATATATATAACCAATTATCATAGCCAGTTGTTGTGGCAAACTCAAGCATGTCACATTCCTGCGCACAACGCACAAATTACTTAAACAAAACTTTGCTAAAGTGCAAAGCAACTTTAAACAATTGAATTTTACTAGAATTTTAACTGCAAAGCTGAGTTTACACGTGATACAATTTGTCAGCAATAATTCATTAACAAAAACCAAATTTGAGCGCACTTTTAGCTTCCTGAAACACTTTGTACATCTTGAAATTTGTAACTTTTCAATGAAATAATCTATATTTATTTCATTATCTAAGTAAATCTAAGTTTTTAACATGACAAACCTTTGACAATATGTTCTACCCTTTCTCGGGCATGGCCTGATCCTTGAAATTTCTTTAATGTGCATATTTTATATATATATATATTTGACTTTGGCTGCTGATCGCAGCTTGTATTCGAATTTCGAATCAGGTAATTGCTCAACGATATTACAGCAAATTTTTGATATTTTAAGCAGATATATAAAACTTGTCCAAGAGTTGTTCAATGAAATGAATAGAGGCCTAGCCTATCTAAACCCATATTTAACCCTTATATTGGCTACAAATTTTTATCGTAGCGTAATACCTTGTACTTATCAAGCATCAATGATAGAGCTTCTTATATGCTCTATTTGCTTTTATCTAGATAATTGCTCAACCACTGTCACAATCTCTACACTAAAGAAAAATGAGAGATATGAAGGTTGAATAAATGAAAGCATGCCTGCATATGTTGGTCCTTAACAGGACTCTATAGCTCAATAGATAGATGGTCGCAGTGCGTAAAACTCTATTTACAAATAAAATAATACTTGTGCCCAATATTTGCCAAAATACATATATAGAATTTAGTTGAAAGTCTTACAAAACCTATGCTCAATTTACATGGCCAAAAACTAATTACCAGAATTTCTTAAAGAACCCTTTTTATAAATTTTATATGTATATATATATATGTTTTTTTTTTAATCGTCACGTGTGAACTTCAACTTAATTATCTCTGAGCGCATTCCGTTAATTTTCATTGATTTTTTGTTTCTATAAATTCTTAAATATTTTTAAGTTTTGTTGAACGTGTGCCTATCCTTTAGTTTAAGCAGCAAACTGGTCCAAGACCACAATTATTTATACCCAAAAGAAAAGAAAAGAAAGAAGAAAAGAAGAAAGAAGATAAGAAATCACTTGATTTGTAAATGTCTGTGGTGGGTTGGTGTTCCGAAAAACTTCCAAACTCTCTCTCAACTGTTTCTCAAATATTCTTGCCAGCAGCAGTTCCAAAAAGAATGAAAGAAAGAATAAGAAAAAAGTAAATACAATTAACAAAATAATATTGTAAAGCAAACAAAGACTTAAAGCGCCATTATTTGCCACTACATATATTCCTCAGTTACACACATTTAAGTACATTATGTATTTTCGGGTGTTATAAACAATAATTTTTAAACTTAAAACAAAAGCAAAGCAAACGTTGTGTACATTTTTTATATATACCATATACATAATTATATCTATATATATATATATATATTTGTAAATGCAAGCAATTAAGAATAAAGCATACTTATAATAATTATACCATCTACGATCAGTTGACTAGAGCTGTTTCATACGAGTTCCTCGAGCATTTATTTACTGATCTTCTTTTGTTTATTTTAAAAGCTATATTTTCTATGAAACACCTTATAGTACACATGTATTATCCGACACACACACACCCAAATACAAGCACTTCAGCAATTGGATGATCAGCTGCTACATTTGTTATTTTACTGCTGCAAGTAATTATATATGCAATATATATACCCTGTATATAAATAATCTCAACTGTTGTTCTAATGTATGTTGTTTATTACTCTGGCTCTATTTACAGATGGCTACTGGACCATACTGGAGACGGTGCCCTATTCCATAGCCAGTGCCACGAGCCAGAATCAAACACTAAGCACTGCCCAATCCCTGAGCTCGGGCAATGCCAGCAGTCTTTTGTCGGGCGCAACAGTTGTTGTGGAGCTGCCGCCCGATGATCTGGGCAATCCCGTTGGCAACATACAGTATACGATTCCCGCGCTGACCAAAAATGCCACCACAAATACAAATACCAGCAGCTTGCACAAGCCACAGGCCACCACCATACAAATTGTCAAGCAGCAGCAACAGCAGCGGCAGCAACTGTCGCTGCAGCAATGCCTGGATGTGCGGCAACAACAGCAACAACAACAACAGCAGCAGCAGCAGCAGCATCAACAGTCGCAAACGCGTCCAGAGTACATCAAAATAGACACGTCCCGACTGGAGGACAAAATGCTGCTCCGTGATGTGATGCAATATGGTGCCACTAGCATCTCCATGGCGCCCAGCACAGGCAGCGAGGTGGTCACCACCACAGTGGTTACCACACACGAGTCCGAGCTGCTGCTAACCGATGCTGATGAGGCGGAACGCGAACTGGAACTGGAGGCCATCAAAAATAATCAGCATCAGGATCTGTTAAACGACGATGATGATGACTATGTGGACAAGCTGCCCTGTGGCGATGAAGCAGCGCATCAGGCGGACAAGCTGTATGTGAATGGATTGAGCGGAGTGCACACCACCATGGCACTGCACCAGGTCACCAATGAGCTGGCCATCGATGATGCCAAATATGCGTGCAACGTGTGCGGCAAGACGTACAAAATCAAAGGCTCGCTCAAGCGCCACAAGAACTACGAATGCGGCGTGGAGCCGACTCTCAAGTGTCCGCATTGTCCGCACAAATGCAAATACAAATCGGATTTGCGCAAACACATGAATCAAAAACACTCCGAAAATGGCGATACGCTGCTCCTAAGCAATTAGAGGGTAAGGGAGGGATGGATGGGCAGGCCTGAAGAATTTCCGAATGTGATTTAACTGAACTAGAATCTTCTCATAGAAAGAAGGCTCAGTTTGAGAGTTATATAGTACTTTTTAGCCAAGTTTAAAGGTTCCTCAAATTCCAAGCCAAGTTTCTAGGCGCAAGTGTTGCCTCTTTCAGCAGGCCTGTCTACTTTAAAAAAGTCCACTGCAGCTATATTATATGAAATAGCATTTGTTGTTGTCTTACTTTTAGGTACATATATACACGTTTTCATCTGACTATTTCAAAGGGTGTGTAGTGTTTTTTGTAATATAGCCAAAGATATGATCTCAAACGTAAACTTCAAGAAATAACATAATATTAAAGCTAGTCGCATAAGTTTTAAACGAATTTCATTAGCCGAAAGCCAAAAGAAATGAAAAACACAATTTCCAAATAGTTGAATTGAATTGCTCAAGTGCAGCCACAAGATTCAAGTGTAAGTACACAGATCGAATATATATACATCTATATATATCTATATACGTAACATATAGCACACACTTCCTATGTGCAAAACAGTCGTTAGTAATTTTAAAAAACTTAAAAACAAAAACAAGTCTTATATACATACTTAAAATTGTATATGATAATAAATAAATTAATAAATGTTTACAATTTATGCGCCTTTGTATCTATTTACTTATTATTATTTTTTGTATATTTATTTATTTGTTATTTGATATATTTTTGTAAATTATTATTAATATGAATTTCTTTTTTGTAGGGTCCGCTGTTGCTGCTGCTGCTGCTGTGGATTGTTGCTAAGATCTGACTGAGTACTGAAAAAAGGTGTTTAAAACGTATTTTTGCTAAAGTAGCTAAACAAACGAAAAAGTAAATGAAACAAGAATCATTTAACAAAATATATTGCGTACATAAACTCAATAATAAAAGAGCCAAACTGTTAATCCAAACGAATTTGTGTATTCATCCAGCAAAGTCTCATCTCTGGCATATAGCACAAAATATATATACAAATATATATATCTATAATTCCTAGTATTTGTCATTTTTACCATCTATTGCTTCCTAGATTTCGTGCGGCACGGCCCAAGGAACCAGCTGCTGTGCCAATGCGGACGCTACTATAACACAATGAACCGCCTGATGCTGCATCAGAGCGAGGAGTGCCAGGACTTTAAGCGTTTCCAGTGTGACTATTGTCTCAAGTGGTTCAAGCGACGCTCCCATTTGAATCGCCACAAGAAGCTCCACCAGGCAGTGCTGGCCGCCGAGCGCAGACTTATTTACAGGCAAAATCAAAAGCAAAAGCTGGCCGCAGCAAAAACAACCACAACAACAACAACAACTGAAACAGCAACAACAACAACAGGGACAAGAGGGACAACGAAACCAACAAGTCGTGCATCGAGTCGCCCGTTGAGCGCATTTGATCCCATGTTTCTCTATACGACTGAAATCAAAGTGGAATACGAATCGGATGATGTCGACATAAGTTAAGCAAATTTTTTGAGGCGCCGATTTTGGGTGTGTTTGGGCCGGGCCCAGATGTTTTTGTTGTTCTTAAGTTAAAACCGATGTAATTATTAGCCAAGTTTCTCGTTAATGCCAAATTCTTAAATTTTATAATATGTAAATAAAACGAAGAAAGAAACTCGCATAAAGAACATGCATTTCTTATCTTTTTACTCTCTGTTTTTCGATCAACTGTAATTACTTTGTGTGTATATGTGTGTGTGCCTGTTACTGCTTAGTTAATTAATTAATTTATAATAATTAATGTACATATTTATTTACCCTTTGGTTTAGGCAATGCTGTTTATCTAGTTTGGTTTCTTCTTTAAACTTATCATTTACATCTTTTTTTGTTTGATTAGCCCACAAAATGTTCTTTCTCTTTGCAGTGAGCACCGTCAGGAAGTACAATTTGCGTGGCCAGGACAGCGCCATGCCCAGCACCTCCAAGCAGCTGGTCAAGGGCAGGGAAGCCAAAAGCGAGAATGAAGAGCCCTCGACAGCACAACGGCGATCCCCCAACAGCAACAACAACAACAACAACAGCAACAACAACCACAGCAACAACAACAATAGCAAGAAGCCGCTGGTGAACAACACGGACGCCTTGATAGCACTGCAGCAACTGGCCTCCATTTCGACAGCCCGCTCGCTGCAGCATCTCGTGCCGCATTTGCCACACAATTTGCACATTGACACCAGCAGCCTGGTCGCCGGACGCAAGCTGCCACGGCAGAGCTCCAAGCGCTTGCCACCATACGAATCCAATCGCTGTCCTCTGTGCGCACGCGTCTATCGATCCCAGGCCTTCCTCAACGAGCACATGCGCAACGAGCATTCGGTTTTGATTTAGGCACTTTTCATAGATTTCAACATATAATATAGATTTAAAGCTGGAAATTTTTAATGATTAAAGCTAGGATTGTTCGATTCTTAAGTTTAGCAAGTCGCCTTTTCTTGTTACTTTACAACAAATCTTTGCAAACTTATTAATTATCTATATATATTCTGAAATATCCATGTTCTATATTGGATATTTTCAATATTATTTGTTAGATGAATGAAAAACTAACATCCATAAGTTTTCGGCTATAGTATTAGAAACTTAAAGAGCTCACTCTGTGGCCCACATACATATACATATATGAATATATTGCATAAGAAAGTTTGATAGCATATTGTAAACGGAGCTAAGTCTGAATTTGTGAAATGAAGTTTGGATTCCAGCTTAAATTTTGTATTGTTCATATTGAAAGAAGTAGAAAAAACACACACACAATCACACAGAAATTTACCAAATTGAGACCAAAAATTACATATATTAGGCAACAGCTCATAAAGATGGTTCATTGCTCGCTAATATATTACTAATAATCATTATTAATGTTGTTAAACATTAGCCAAAACTCGCTTAGAATTATTGAACTCGTATGTATTTCCGAAAATTGTCGTTTTTCAAGCATTTTTACGCTATCTTTTCAATTGCGAGCAAGGAAACAAGTTTCATTTTGTTGTTGGCCAACTTTCATATAAGTCATTATATTTTAGTTTATAACTAAATATAACTAATTTAGTTAACTATAATCATCCCGTTTAAATGAGGACCAATTTAAGTTTTTATACCTGTTGCTAATAAAACTAAAATGATGAAGCGCATGCCAAAAAAACAAAAAAATACAAAATAAAATAAAATTTTAATATGAAAATTTTTATATGGCTAAAACAAATATGTAAAAACTTCAGTATTATTATTTTTATAATTTTTCCCAATTTATCTTATTAATATTTTCTTTAATTTTTTCTTTCATTTGCATGTTTATACAAACAAAAAACTGGAAGAACTTGTTATTTTATTTAATCAACATTTATTTTGGTGCGTATAATTTGATTTATTTATTTTCTAAAGTTAATTGTTTATTTCTTCTTATTTTGCTTACAGATAGTTATAATTTTAAATTGAATTTATTTGAAAGCTGGAAAATTGACTGGAGTGGGAGACAGGTAAATATTCAAGCATATTTCCATTTGATGAATTGCCAATTTTTGAGTGCTCAATCAGGCAAACATAATTCCATTTCGCTTCACATTTCAATACAATAGATGCTAATCCTTTGACCAAAACAGGTTTCAGGCCAGGGTGGTTTCTGCCCTTGAAATCGGGCACAATCTATTCAAAATTTGGCCAACCACAAAGCGCAGCCAACTGGACTGTACTGGCACGGTGCCTCATTCCGATCCTATCTCGTTCCAGGGATCTTTTCCAAACACACCCACATGCGAGACTCGAGGAAATGCATTTGAAAAACATTTGTGCACAGATAAATCACGTTTCAAACTGGGTTTCTCTCTAAAAATAAGTTTTCACAGTTTCTCTCTCTCTCTTGCTCTCACTCTCTCTCTCTCTTTCGCTCTCTTGCTGCGCTCCTTGTGTGTGGCTTGTGTTTTATTTTGATGCCGTTTCTCGTTTGCCTGTCGGCGGCGGCTTTTGCCTTTGCTTTTGTGCTTCCCACGTTTTCCAACAATTTTCCATTTGGCAATGCGTTTTCGTGCCTGAATTTTATTTTTATACATTTTTCTCGTTTCCTTTTGGGCTTTGCCTTCGCAAAGTCCAGTAAACACAGGATACACGGCACAGGCGACACACATACAACACATAACATGCAAGTTCCAAGGGTCTTGTCTTGGGTCTATTGTCTTGAAGCTATTTTTATATTTCAATGTTGAATTCCTGGAAGCGCAGGCTAGGCTCTGTACATTGCAAGCACTAAAAATGTATCTATTTTAACCATTTACAACGTGGATTTACGCTCTCTTATCTATAAAAAGAAGGTCTCTATGAAGAGCTGAATTTAAAGCTACATACATATATGTACATATCATTATAGATAAGTGTCTTCTTTTGCTTTACTTGAATCCTTCAATTGTTTTCTTATAGAAGAAAAGCCCTATCTGTTTGCTTTAAGATCCAACTACTTAATAGCTCTCAACTCAACTTCCTTGAGTTCTTCATCTATAACTGATGTACTACATACATATGCAAATATCTAGTTCATGCTATAATATTCTTTGGGCTGATATGATAATTACTGTTATTAGCTTACCAAACTTTATTTGTTTTCGCTAAATGGGAACCAGCATAGAAATTTCACTTAATCTAGCTCATGTACTTACCTAGGTGAGACTTCGTTATAAAAGCTGACAACTCTAGTTACATATATACATACATATACATATACATAAGTCTATTTCAATCTTAAAGCTGATACTCTGTGGAACAATTCTGCCTGCTGTTCCCAACTTTATTTATCCGTTTTATGGTTAATGCGTAGCAAAAGTAAATTCCTATCATTTTTGTCAAGCCCTCCCTTAAGTTTGCTGCCTAATTCTATATGCATTTCACATGCTGACCTTGAAATTCATATGATGTATATATATGTGTGTGTATGCATGTATAAACATCGCTTACAGCTGTAGAAAGAAAACACCCGAAACACCACCGGAAGCTGCTCTTAAACGCACACACACACCACACTCACACAAATGCATATATAGATGAAATGTGCGCCTGCGCAAATGCTTTCTAACGCGCACGCGCTCTCTTTTGCGCTCTCTCTCTCTCGCTCAGCCCACACGCTCGCTCTGGCGCTCGGAGAAAGTTTTCTGTGGGAAAGCGAGGTTTGCCTAGAACATGCCAGAAATATAAGCAACGACGCGAGTTAGGTAGAAAATTGGGAAAATGAGCAAAGAGTAAAAATAAATCAAGGACCCGGATCAAGCAGGCCTTAAGCCTTGGGTACACTTGCTGTGCAAGCAGCAACAGATACACACAAACACACAGACACGCATACATATGCACATTAGCCACACGAAACAAGATTTTTCCCGAATGTTATTGTTGTTGCTGTTGCTGCAGTTGTTTGCCTGCCATTGGTTGCAGCTGCAGCGCAGCCTTTGGGATTTGAGGATGCGTCTGCCTGCCTTTCGCCTGCCTGCCTGCTGCGGTGCTTGGAAAATTGTTAAGCTGCGCCGTCGACTAGTGCAGTTTCGCTTGTGTTGCCGTGTGGACGCTTTTCCGAGCGCTTGCGCGTGGGTGGTTCTCGTTAATTCTTCCACGCAAAGTGAGCTGAAAGCGAAGCTTTTATTCAGCTAAAGTGTTGTGTTGACTGAAAGCTGCGCTTAAAGCTCAACTTAAAGCTCAAGGCCACACAACAGCACAAAGCTAAACTGCACTTAAAAACACCTGTGTTAAGCTCAAAGTAATTAATCAATTATATTTTTTTTTATATTTTTGCAGCTTGCATTGATGAACAAAACGGAGCCCTGGATTAAATAGTCGAAACCGAAATATGAAAAATGGCACTAACCTATTTTCTCTATTTATTTTTAGATGTGCAGCAGGTAAAGATAACAAAAACTAATTATGGTTACGGTACAATCAAATCACAAGAACAACCACCAACACCACCAGCACCACCACAACAACAACAGCAACAACAACAGCAAAACATTTTCACAACATTTTCATTTTCATTTGTGCAAAAAAGAAAATGCCAGCGGCTTTTACAACATTTTCATTTTCATTTAATGTTATATTCAAACAAAAACCATAAAACTTAATAAATTTTTAAATTATGTGTACTTAGCTTTATTTACTGATTTATGGAAATATGTTTTTGATACTTTTACATTAATTTATTTAAACAATTAATTTTATGTTGCCATTTTTTACAATTTATTTCGCATGCTTTTACATACATATCTAACCCATCGAACCTTTGTTTGTTTCACCTAACCCAAGCAGTCCGAGGCTTAGTTCAGTCAATAATGAAAACTCATCATTTGCTTTTTCATTTGTATTATCGTGTACATATATATATATATATTTAGCCGCAGCAAGATTTGTCAATAAATTGAAACTAATACGAAATGCTTTCATCAACAGATCTCAGCCGCAAGGAGAACACCGCACCGTCCGCGACCGCCGGAGAGATACAGCGCGGCCTGCAGCGCAGCATACTCAATGTAAAGCGCGAGGAGCAGAAGCTGCAGCTGCCCGGTTCGCGGCGCAAGCGCTTGTCCGTATCCGAGGTATCCGACATGCTGTTCGAGTTTTACAAAACCAAGTCGGCAAAGGCACCGAAGCAACAGCAGCCGCAGCAGCTGCAACAGGATCCGGTCGAGCTGAGTAAGTACGGTCAGGTGTCGCCCACCTCGGCGGAGACGCTGGAGCCGTCCAGCATTGCAGCGATTGCCGTTTATGGGGCTGCCTCCGAGACGGCTTCAAAAAACTTGACGGCTGATGAAATGCAACAACTAAGCGCTGCCGCTGGCGCTGGCTCATTTCATCCACGCCTCAAATATTCACTGAAGACAGCGGCTGGCGCCAATGCGGTGCCCGCAGAGCTTGGCCTAGTTCCCGGTGTAACGGCCATACCCACCTCCGTGCTGGTTGCCAATGCGGCAGCTGCAGCCGGAGCAGCCCCGGTCCACAAGCCGCCCGCTGCGGCGATCGCCGAGGCGCTGATGCGCAACGGGCTGCACAGCTTCCAGCAGCAGCTGCGCGCACAGGAGATCTTGCGCCAGCAGACGCCGCAGCGTCGTTTGCCGGACGAGCCGGACAACAATATTGGCGGCAACGAGGTGACACCCACCAAAATATTGGAGAATCTGTTGCGCAAGCAGCAGCAGCGCGATATGCGGCACTCGGAGTGCGAGAATGAACCCGGCTCCTCGACCGAGGATGAGGAAGATGCACGTTTCAATGCCTTCGATGATATACAGCTGATGGATCAGTCCGGCGGCGTTGCTGGCGGCAAGTTCGGCAACTATACGCTGAACATGTTCACCTCGAATGCCAATAGCTCGTCCGGCTCGCTCAAGGAGGCACAGGCGCAGGCCTTCCGCCAGCTGGAGTTTACACTAAGCGATTACGGGGGCAGCAGCAGCAATTGCAGCACCACCAGCCCCAATGGCATTGGACTGGATGGCGAGCCCGTCTACGAGTGCCGTCATTGTGGCAAGAAGTATCGCTGGAAGTCGACGCTGCGTCGCCACGAGAATGTCGAGTGCGGCGGCAAAGAGCCGGCCCATCAGTGCCCCTACTGTCCCTACAAGTCCAAGCAGCGCGGCAATCTGGGCGTCCATGTGCGCAAGCATCACACGGATCTGCCGCAGCTGCCCAGCAAGCGTCGCTCCAAGTACTCCATGAACATGGAGGGCGGCGGCGGCGGCGGTGCCGGCCGCATGAGCCTGAGCGGCTCCATCTCAGACGATTCGCAGGGCAAGCTCATCATTGACTGCAATAAGTGATTGCGAATTTCAAGCTTTTTACATTTGTCACATACGATTCATATACCAAATACACACATACTACTACATACTCTATGTGGGCGGGGCACTGAGGGGCAACGATTGTAACTTCCATTTAAACTTATTATGTTTTTACACTTTACGAAACCAGGATTGTCTCCGTTTACCTTTTTTGTTAATTTGTCTTTGGAAAACCAAGTTATGAATTATCTCTTGTCCATTTGTGTGTCATCCCCAACAACAACAACAACAACAAAAACAAAAGCAACAAATATTTTATGTTTAATTGTATTAATAATAATTTATGTTTTATAAGGAGTGCAAACAATTCTAATCAAGCATATAATCAAAATCGCAAAAGAAACCAATTAGTATTAAGACATCAATATTTTCAAATGCAACGTATTATTTACAACAATTTTATAGATGATTTTATATGTATGTATATGTATTTCCAGGACACGAAATCCGAGTCGACATCGACATATTTTGCTAAATGATATTTTAATTTGCGCTAAGCAAATATTTTTCTATGGACTTTTATGAGTTAAGCAAAATTATATATAATTGCATCTTGCGAGCACATTCAGATACATTTTAGACTATATTACGCGAGCCCCATCCAATTTCCGCCAATCATATCCATTAACAATAAAATGCCAAAAGAATTAGCCTTTCATTTGCCTAAGATCCTTTAAGCCTATAAAGGCGACAAAGTTTATATCTTGTCCAATTTCCCACCATACTCAACATGGTCCAAAGATCTCTTTATATATGTATTTAGTTACGCCTGATTCCTTGAGCCTGGCCCCATCCTTGACTGCCTAAGCGATCTCCCTCGATTTATGCCATATTAGGTATTTATTTTATTTAAAATTTTGACTGATTATGAGCTAATCATTCGTACATTTTAGTTATAGTATCGCAAATCGATTATGGATTGAACAAATTTAATATTTTTATAAACCAAAATCTTACATTTTACACATAATAACATTGACTTTTTGAGACTGAAAGCAATTATATTTAGGGTTTTTATTTTAAAATAACCAAAAAAAAAAAAAAGAAAAAAAAACGAAAATGTTTAATATGATTCCCAGACCAAAAATCAAATACTTCTTATATCCAAATGTATTTTATCATATTTTATATATTTTTATTTACTATAACTGCCATTTTGCGTAGAATTATTATTATTATTATTCGTTTCCAATGAAGCGCCGAATGGGATGTGAGTTTGTACTTGATGAATGCAAAGCGAAGACATTTATTGGAATTGATTGGCAGTGCAACTGGCCAAATCATTCGAATTGAACAGAAACAAATGCTAAGACATGTATTAACTTTAATCAATATCTATTCACATTGTTCACACTTCAAATAAAACACAATTATTTTACATTTACAAATATATAAATACGTATACTTCAATTTATTATGTTTATTTTCTTTGTACTTAATGTGAGTGTCAAACTGCATTAACAATACTCGATGTGTGTTACAGAAGAGATTACAATGTGATTGGCGAGATTGGGATTGACAAGACGTAAAAACGTACACCATAAATTTAAACGAAATGCACCAAAAATTAAACGGAATACAATTTGCATCTATAAAGGCTGAATGTGTGCGGCGTGCTTGTTGAGTGTAAAAGCCGTAGGAATTCCATTTAGTATGAACAGCCAATGGCCACGCTCAGGAAGTCCTCAAAGGCAATGGTTATGGTTCCATTTTGCTGCGTGTCGCGCTGCCTGAAGGCCTCCGTGAAGCGTTGAACCTGCACGCACAGCACAATAAACTGGTCCACGGATACCTCCTTCTGATTTTGAGGATCACTCTTCTTAACCAGAAAGCTTATGAACTCTGGCGTAAAGCGAAAGCCCATTTGGGTAAATGCTACACAAGAAATAACGAAAATGGGCAGTACTTTAATACATTTACGAACATAGAAAGGTCGCTAAGGCTTACCTTGTGTGAGCTCGCTCTCGTCAATGTGACCGGAGCCATCCTGGTCGTAGGTCTTGAAGACCTGCAGCCATTGATTGATGTAGTTGTAAAGCTTCTCGAACTCGTAGATATCGATGGTGCCGCTGGCGTCATTATCGAACATGCCTGTGTGGGTAGCATATAAAAAAAGTGCGATGAGTTAAGTCCAATAAACATAATAAACCGTTAAATAAACAAACATTAAATGTTTATCAAGATAGTTGGGGCCTTCATTCTAAACAAATATGCACGTGTGAGCGCAGACACCTTTTGATTTTCAGGGCACAAGGCAAATTTTTAAGCACCTATGTATGTATATTTATGACATGAAGAAAGAATGAACCGTAATTTAGTCGAAACATATTCCAATCAGATACTATCCACCTCGTAACTGAGACACAAATTTCCCAATATAATTGCAATGCCCTCTGCAAGTCTAAAAGTAACCCTCCACTGAGTCATTGTTAGCCCACATTCCTATTAATACCGTTGCGTGCCTCACTTACTTATCATTAATTTGCATGCGTTGTCCGAGAATTTCTCGCCACGCCCATTGATCAAGGCAGCCTGCAGCTCAGAGGCGTTAATCTTGCCAGAACGGTCCCTGTCCACCATGGCGAACCATTGCTGAGCTTGTGGCGAAACTTGGGCATTCTGTGGCGGAAATGCGCCTGGGGGAGCAGCATAGCCACCGCCAGGCTGCCCATAGGGATTATAGCCGCCGCCCTTTAAGGAAATTCTGCATTAAAATACTTTTTAATTGGAATTACCCATTTTAGCTGAACTTACGTAGGACATTTTGTTCGAATGGAATTTGACTTTGACGTTAATTAGACCAGCAACACAAAGCACTAATGGGAAAGCACAGCTGTAAATCGATGCACGATGTTAACGGGAGGAGCAAATCGATATATCGCATGCGGTACAACTCTGCTATTCGATAGAAATTTACGTCGCTTGTTTATATGTATTTGTGTGTGTTTTCTTAGAGGCCGGCATAAACAAGCAAATTATCGCAAACAAAATGTCGCATTTCGTAAATATGGAAGTTTTCTCAAACTATCAAAAGTATATAGACAACGAACAGGAGTTGCGCGAGGTACGTATATAATATATGCTAGCTTTAGACAACAACCAGACTGAATGAAGTAAATTTCGCAGCAAATCCGAACTGTAGTGCGGGAAATTGAGCATCTGGCAAAGGAGGCCACAATACAACTACAAGTCATACACTGTGATTTGAGCAAAAGTAAGTAGCTGTGCGTGTAACAATTTAAATTAATATCAATAAAATATATTTCAACTATATATAGTCAACAATGCCTGCAGCTTGGCTCGTAAGCAAATCGAAGCCTGCGCCGAAAAATATCAAAAGCTTTCTGCGTTGGTTCCGGCTGGCCAATATTATCGGTGAGACATTGATTTTTGTGGTTTGTAGCCTAGTGTAGGCGTCTCGTGTGTCACTTTTTGCTAATGTGCTTTGCACACAGCTATTCCGATCATTGGACTTACATTACCCAACGTTTGATATTTCTGATTGCGCTGGTCATTTACCTGGAGGCGGGCTTTTTGGTGACGCGCGAAACGGCAGCCGAGCTGCTGGGCTGTAAGTCAAGTTCAAAGAAAACACTATCGAACATTTTCAATATACGGCACTCGAATTTTTAATTGTAAACAGTGAAAACTAAGCATTTGGATGGGTTCCACTTGGATATTGAGGACTATTTGCTGGGCATATTGCTGCTCGCCTCGGAACTATCACGCTTCGCCACAAATTCCGTCACAATGGGGGACTACGAGCGCCCCTTGAACATCTCCCATTTCATTAGTGATCTGAACACGGGCTTTCGTTTGCTCAATTTGAAAAACGATGGTTTGCGCAAACGATTTGATGCCCTGAAATATGATGTGAAAAAGATCGAAGAGGTTGTCTATGACGTCAGCATACGCGGCCTCTCTAATTCTGCGGAGAGCAAGGATGAGCAAAAAGCAGAACCTGTTGAATAAGTGCTGTAATATGTGCATAGGCTAAGTTAAAAACAAAAAAGACACTACAATTATAAGTAAGAGGCCAACTTTAATTTAGCTTGCGCTTTTCTTCTGCTTCATATAAACTGTAAATGGAAATCAAATTTGAAAATAAAATAATTGCAGCAATTAATTGCATGCACATGGTCACCCTACTCTACCCACCCCACACACTCGCGATCATATGGTCGTTCGAACCTTGTTGTTTTGTTGCTTGCCTCATTTACAGCTCTCTGGCTCAAGTCGGCTCTTCAGTCTCTTTTTTGTCGTTGGCTCGTTTACAACATTGCGCGCGCGTCTTTGCCTGTGTCGACATTTTGCTTTTTTGTTTGTTTGCGTCTTATGTGCTCGTTCCGCTTTAATTTTAAGCGCGATTGGATTAAGTGTGCGTATTTCGTCTGCTATTAAAACGAGTTCTTTTCAGTACTATACAAACACATACATAAGTAAGTCAAATGTAACTTAAAATGTATATGCAATATACATGCATATATGTATATACGTATACAGAATAGAATGAAAATAAACGGCGTCTCGTCTCACGCAGGCGCCGTGCATTCACCTTTGACTTGACTAGTATCTGGTCACGTTAACCTGCCTGCTAAGGTGAAAATTACGTTTTGGCCCAGCAACCTAGTCTGTGATGCATTGCTTAATACCAGCAACAACAACAACAGCTTCAACCTGTTTCTGTTATTTGGGTCACAAGCAAGCCCCTCTTTTCCATTTTCCGCTCATATCTATGTACATATGTATGTACATATATGCCGCCGCTTGGAAACTTGTTGTGGAAAACAGAGAGCGAGAGAAACTATGAAAACAATTATTACAACACAACACAGTTTGTTGCTGGGCTGTTGCTGTTGTTGCTTAGTTATTTTTTATTTTCTTAACTCACAGCTAAACAAGGTTCAAAGTCCAAAACCCAATCTTTGCCGCGCTCTCAGTTGAGTGGGTGAGCGAAAGCTCTTCGACATATACAGACTCAAGCACAGCATTGTAAACATCTGTAAAATACCCATACATACACAAACTGAAGCAGGTGCAGTTGTGTGGGGGCGCATGTCTGAGTCGCAATGTGTGTCTGTGTGTGTGTCTCACGAACTAATTGAAAAAGACAACAACAAACGGCGAGACCTCAAGTGAATATCATGCATAAACAACAATCAAAACAAGTTGTTGCGTCAAAGTTTAATTAGTTTGTATTAAGGTTCTATTTGAATATTTAAAGTGCATGTAGTATTTAATTTCAATCAATTTGCGCGTACTTCTAGGCTTAGGCTTGCTTCAACAGGCACCAGTGAATGATAAAACAGCGCGTGGCAGATTTAAATTTGCGAAACTGGTTCCCTCACCCCCTTTCAACGCTGACGCTTTTGCTCGCGCATTTTATGTTATGCTCACAGTTCAAAGTCCAAATGCAAGCGTAGCTGTTGCTGTCGCTGTCGGTGTTACTGTCGCTGTGGCTGCGGCTGCGGCTGCGGCTTTGGCATAGTGCGATTATAAACTTTAAAAGCTTACGATCTGTCAAGGCTACACCACAAATTTCCTTAGTTCGCACAAATTCCCCTTATTAAACAACATTTTCCAGGGGGGAATTAAGGTAATTTATTGGCTAGACTGTTATAAATGTGTGATAAACGCATTTGCCAAAATTGACTGATAACCGACTTTTTTCGTCTACACTTAAATGCCAACTAGACTATTTCAATGCGTCACGAATTTTAAAAGGTTATTTCGTAGTACAAATTTGGCAGTACTTAAGAATACGGCGTATCAATCCGCTTGCCGGGGCCTATCGCGCCGGTAATTGCGTTCTAGTTTATGGAACTAGGCAAATATTGCAAGACCCCAATGATGAATTGAACTTTAGACTAGCCACTAATGCGATAAAAGCATTATAATATAAAATAATAACAATATCTAATCGCTGCTACCTTTAAAAAACACTATTTCCATTGTTATAAGATCAGATCTAGCAAAGCAAACCATTTGTGTAGGCAAACAAAACGCGCAAACTATTGATAAAACATAAAAATAAAACCCTATCAGTTCGATTGAAAAGTGAACCCCCAAGGGCGTGGGGTTCATTTTATAGCTTTGCCACTGGAAAAGCAAAACTCTTCAAATGGAAAATTTTGATTGAGTGTTTACTAAAATAAAGGTTTATGAGTGTAACCAAAGCAAGATAGAATGATAGATTACATTCTTTTTGCCGAAGATTTGATAACCTTCCATAGAAGGGATATTCTTTATAATACTGTGATCGTAGTCCAGCAGAACATTTGCCTCTCATTTCTTACCAATTCGATTTTCTCAATAATTTTGTACACAGATCTTCAAATTTATGTGCACACCCCTTATCATAATTTCTTACGGCTACAGGGTATCAAAGATACCATGTTTCGCAGCCTAGATGATTTATGCCTGCATGGGAAATGGGTTTCAATTATAAAGAGATATAAACTTAGATATTCCGCTGCATGTCTATGCTCTCTGGCGACAGTTCAAAGTGCAAAAATACTAATAATAAGCTGAACATGTGTGTTAGCTTTAGTTTTTCAATCAGAGTGTGCGATAAATATGTTATATATGCCCCGCCATATATTCCCGTCTAACCACAGACCCGACCAAAACCATTCACATTTCTCGCGCTCTTCCATACTCAATGATATGCTATAGATTTATATTTATAGTTAAACACACACACACACACACATACGTACAAATTTATACAAATATATGGGCCTCGGGAGAGATATGTCAGTGACAGGTTCACGATCCCAGTCCCAGTCCCAGAAGTGGGCGAGAGATTGCAACGCCTCAGGGCAGTTTATTCAAATGCACATGGCACAACTTGCAGATCCATATACTATATACACATGCATCTGCATGTGCCATGTAAAACTATTGATAAATTTTGTATAGCTCTTGACCGGCAAGAGTCTCTCAGTGGCTCTTGGGCGCTGCGAGCCCCCCTTTTCATACCCTGTAGCCAAGCAAAAGGTGTATAAAGGGCATGCAAATTATGTGCAAATGTAACTGGCAGAGGTCGAGTCGATGTAACCATATTAAGTCTGACCATCTGTACGTCTCATCGATCTCAGAGACTTTAAGTGGTAGAGAATTTAATATCTTGTATGCCATAGACAGCTAGAGTTATTGATAATATATATCGATTTTTGACCTAGGTTAATTGGGCATATCTCGAAGATTATCGATAGATACATACATATAAATACATCATTTTTCGATTATGTATGCATATAAGGAAGTTTTTGCACTTCGTTGTTGAGTGTAGGGTATCTGTCAGTCGTGCACTTTCTAACTAGAGCATTCTTTCTTGTTCTTGATTGTGACGCAGCAGAGACACACGCTAGCCATGTCTTATGTGCCTGTCTGCTTGTAGCTGTAGCTGTAGCTGTAGCTGTATCTGTAGCTGTAGCTGTAGCTGTAGCTGTGTCGGTAGATGTAAAATTATCTGTATCTGTAGCTGTTTGAGTAGCCGGTGACCGCCGCGACGGTTGTTCGCTTTTTGAGACCCCATGCGCTGCTCTCGCCACGCAGCTCAATCAGTTGACGCTCGGCGTTCAGGCGATCAAGTCGTTTCGTGTTCCATCGCAAAGTATCTGAAAACAAAAATAATTAACGGAATTCGCTTTTGCTTTTTATATATCGTGTTTTAAAGGAAAAGTTGCAATTACTTGGTATAATTGAATTAAACCGATTAGTAATTTCTACACACACCCATTCACACACACAAAGGTTGGTTTCCATGCAATTGTTCTTTTCACCTCAACTAACTAATTGAAGGTCGCAAAAGCTAAAAAGCGTAAGGGGTAAAAAAACACACACACATCAAAATAAACTATATGTATTTTTGCATTTCAATGCATTTTTTGTGGCTTGCGTTGCATTTGTTTTCCCTTATTTTCTTCACGGCTTCTAGTCCCACATAAAGACTCGCTCTCTCTCTCTTACTCTTCCTCTATAAATGTTCTCGGATTTTCGAGTGAGCAGCAGGCGCCTGATAAGCTCGGCAGCACATGAGCACGTCTCTCTTATCAGCGCATTTTGAGATTTCCAATTTCAATTGTTTTCCTTTTTTTCTTCTTTCTTTTTTGGTTGTTTTTCTCGGTTATATAAAAGCGCTATACACAGGGTTAAAAATGTGCTCAAAAAAGCTGCTGTGATGCAAAAATAAGCGTAAAAAAAAACAAACGACAAAAACGTAGACAAACAAAATTTAAAAATTGGACTTTGTACCTTCGTGCACAGCGCCAAATAAATTAAACCAAAGAGAAACAACAACAACAAAAACATCAACACAAATATATATTCGCTTTGCTGATAGACATACAAATACAAATAAAAAAACAACAACAAAATAATAATAATATATGAATGCAGACTTGAATATTTAAAAGCCGGTAGTCGATCGTCTAGCAAAAATATAACGCATACGCCGCGTAGACGCCTAATCAAAAGTGGGTCAAACAAAAATAACAAACTATTGTTGTTGTCGTTGTCGTTGTCGTTGTTTGTTATTGTTGTCGCTTATTATTGCTGCTGCTGCATTGGCCTTCAGCTGCGGCCCGCTCTTGGCTCGTCGAGTTCAAGCCAAGGCCTATGCTTAGATGGAAAACAACTTTTTAAGTTTGATGCTAATAACAGCCACTCATTAACTAAATGACTTATCAGTTATTATTCTGCTACCTTGCTCGCACACACACACGCACACACACACTCGCACACGTTTCTAATAAACACTTTGTATGCACTCAAACAATGCAAATAGCTATTAAATCAGCTCTCGCAAAACACTTGATAAATCAAAGTACGTGCTTGGGTCCACTTCTACAATTAGTTGTTGTAGGCTACATTTCAGTTATTGTTGCTTCAATCAAGTGCTCCGCAGAGAAGCTGATTTCCAGACAGACAGACCGACCGACTGGCACAATCAATAGCTAATGATTGCCGCTTCCCTTCGATTCGCCACAGACTCTTTGAGCTGGGGGCCATCTTATGCCCATATTTGGGGTTATCGCGAGAGGCTCTCTGTGACGTCAATCCACAATTGCACATTGGCACTTATGGTTATGACATCGCAATTGTATGCAGCGCATTTCCCACTGTTCCTTGTAACCTATTATTAATAAAGAATAAACAATTGCCTAAGGCCTGAGAAATATCAAAGTACAACGACAGCGTCAAATTCGCAGCTAACTTTGAAGTGCATTTATGTTTGCACATTTTAAAACATGGCATACCCTAGAGCTTTACTCGTAAATATTTTTCAACCTATTTTCACAAAAATGGAAGCGAACTCATACTCAAATATTATGATGATTAGATCAACAAACTAACTAAAAACATAAAACCAGAAAATATACATAAAATGGGGTAAGAATTTATTTTATGATGTTTCCACTATGGCTAAATTTCAATTCTCTCGCTGTAATTTTCTCCCTTATTCTCTCTCTCGCTCTCTTTTTCCCCATTGTCTCTCAGCTTGATCTTCACTTTCACCTAGTCTCACAACTTAACGCATTCTCTTTTATTCTCACTTGTCTCTTATACTCTCCTCTCTCTCTCTGTTCTCTCTCTCTCTCTCTCTCTCTCTCTCTCTCTCTCTATCTCTCTCCATCTCTCTCTCTCTCTCTCACTCTATCTTATTTTGATATTTTTACTGACAATTAAGTATCGCCGTTCTACGCACTTCTCAAAAATTCAAGTGAGGCAATAATAATTGTTAAGCGATGTGTATAAAAAATGCTGCCATTTAAAATGATTTGTCATCCTCGGACTTCCTAAGAACAAAAGGGCTACCTCATATCCGTCAAGTTGAGATAAGGTTATTTTATCGAAAATAATTGTTGGTCAGTTGTGGCTTGCAATATATCCAGCCATAAGCAATGTGCACTGAATCATACGGAATGTCTGGCGCTTCAGCAGATAAGCTCCGCTTATCAGTTGAATTAATTAAGTCCAAACGCAGTAGATTTGCCAAATCCGTAAGCAGAGTAAATGACTTAATAATAATGTACTCGAATGTGATGAATGCAAATAGTACAAGCTATATATTTTATGATTAAAACACCTATCTAATCTAATCCGTGTGTGTGTGTATCTGGTATTTGTTCTCATTGCAGCGCCATTTGGTAGAAATTAGCAGCAGGTATGGCTGAAGCCCATGCCGCCGTTGCCTTCTCGTTTGCGATCACGCACGAGGGCTTCGACATCAACTATGACCACGAGGTACTCAATCTTGTGCTCAATTCGGGCGTGCGCTCCTGGAAGAAACGCGTGGCGCGTGCTAGAGTAAGACAATCAGAAATGCCTCAAATTATCGCATCCGGTATTAAGGTATCTCTATTCATTTGCAGAATGGCATTCGGAATGGTGTGTATCCGGCGCACATACAAAGTCTCTGGCTGATCACGGCCATTGCGCTGGGCTTGCATTTTGCGGGCTATCAGGCGCCCTTCAATTTGACCAACAGAATCCTGGTGCATCTGCCCAGCAACACAATCAACTGGCAGATCAGCGCCTGCTTTCTGGCCGCGCTTACCATCTGGCTATCCATCTGCTTTACCATGCGCTACACGCTGAAGCTGTTGCTCATGTACAAGGGCTGGATGTATGAGTCGAGGGCGCCGGGCAGTCGTGTCTCCGTGCCCACGATGCTCTGGGTGGGCGTGGTGCGTGTGCTCTCCAGCTGGAATAAGCCGGGCCTCTACAGTTTTCAAGGCTCGCTGCCGCGTCTACCGTTGCCCTCAGTGCACGACACAATGACACGTTATCTGCGCTCTGTGCGTCCGTTGCTGGATGACCAGAACTACGAGCGCATGGAGAGATTGGCCAAGGAGTTTGAGCAGACAATTGGCAAGAAGTTGCAAAGATATCTCCTGCTGAAGAGCTGGACGTCTACCAACTACGTCTCCGATTGGTGGGAGGAGTACGTCTATTTGCGTGGCCGCAGTCCGCTCTGTGTGAACAGCAATTTCTATGGCACCGATGCCATCTTCATGAATCTCACCAACATTCAGTCGGCACGTGCCGCCAACGTCATCTCGCTGCTGCTCAACTTTAGGCGTCTAATCGAGCATCAGGAACTGCAGCCGATCATGGTGCAGGGCATGATACCGCTCTGCTCCTGGCAATATGAGCGCACCTTCAACACGGTACGCGTACCTGGCCTAGAAACGGATCGCATTGTTCACTATCGGGACTCCAATCATATTGTGGTGCTGCACAAGGGCTGCTACTACAAGATGCTTATCTACTACAGGGGACGCACTCTGCGCCCCTGCGAGCTCCAAGTGTAAGTCAACAAATTCTTGCTTTCCATTCCATATAAGTCAAACTCCATTCTCTTCGCTCCACACAGTCAAATCAAAGAGATACTAGAGGCCAAGGCCACCCCATTGGAGGGTGAGGAGCATTTGGCTGCGCTGACTGCCTGGAATCGCTCTAAGTGGGCCGAGGCGCGCAACACGTTCTTTTCGCGTGGCATTAACCACGTCTCGCTGCGCACAATTGAATCGGCTGCGTTTGTGCTCTCCCTGGACGACGAGCCGTTCGAGTTCGATCTAAAGCGTCCGGAGCTGCTGGACTCATTTGGCAAGAAGCTGCTCCATGGCAATGGCTACAATCGCTGGTTCGACAAGTGCTTCACCGTCTGCGTGGGCAACAACGGACGAGTCGGCTTCAATGCTGAGCACACTTGGTATGTCTTTTGTTTTTCAATAAAACAATTAGTTTCTGTTTCTTAATCGTTCATGACATAAAGCTGCGTCCGATCGTCAATCAGAAATCCTTAGACTATGCTGTTTTATAAAAACCAGTTTTCTTTTTAAATATCCTGAGCAAACTTGCCAATTACGGCTTTTGTTGTGCTCCTCACAACTAACAGAAATCAATTTTATATATCTCTTTATTTAATTCCTATATAAACCATTTTTAATTTTTACTTTATCAGCTGAACTAATGCTGTATGCGAGACTATTTTATATTCGGCAGCCCGAAGACAAATGTTTTCTTTTTTTCACATTTCTATAAAATAAAATTTTTGAATATTATGCAAAAAGGTCGGACGCTGCAATCGCCTCACACATGTGGGAGAATCTGATCATTGATGATATTGAAAGTGACGGGTAAATGCTCCGACTATATTTATGTAGCTGGTGTCGGTTAGCTGCCTTGTTATAGACACAGACATGTGTATAAGTTGTACAGATTCCATCATATCATATTCCCCTTAACCTTGGTTGTGGCTTAATCAATTGTATTTATAAATTTTATTATAGGGCCGACGCACCGGTTATGGGACATCTATGGGAGTATATATTTGGTGATGATATTGAAGGGTAAAACTAAAATTACAACTAAAGCGTCATTGTTAACCCTTAACTGCTAAAAAATCAACCAATTTACTCTAATTGTTGCCAAATGTACCTTAACTAAAGCTGTATACTAACGTAATGCCTAATTCTTAAACCATGTTCTAACAGCCTAACCGACTATGCTTAACATCAATAATATTTATTCATGATTCATTATGCTCTACTAATCACATGTCATCATAAAACCCCAACAGATATGACGAGACGGGCAACACGAAGGGCATACCAGAGTTTACGCCGCCGTCGCCCACACGTCTTAATTGGGATTTAAAGCCGTGTCTGCCACAGATCGAGGAGGCGACCATCAGCGCCACGAAACTGATCAATGAGGTCGATCTGCGCATACTGGTGCACCAGGAGTACGGCAAGGGCTTCATGAAGAAGTGCCGTCTGTCGCCGGATGCCTACATTCAAATGGTGCTGCAGCTGGCCTATTATCGCGATGCTGGGCGCTTCTCGCTGACGTATGAGGCTTCCATGACGCGCCTGTTCCGCGAGGGACGCACTGAAACCGTGCGACCCTGCACCATAGAGTCGGCTGCGTGGGTAAAGGCCATGGAGAATCCCAGCACAACGGTAAGTGAACATTCCTGCAATGGCTATTGCATATACTAACGCACGCGGTTTCTATATTTATTACAGAACGATGAGCGAGTGCAGCTGCTGAAGGAAGCCTGCGATCGCCATCAGTTGGGCTATCAGGATGCCATGTGCGGACGTGGCATTGATCGTCACCTGTTCTGTTTGTATGTCGTCTCAAAGTACTTGGAAGTGGATTCGCCCTTCCTGAACGAGGTGCTCAGCGAACCCTGGCGCCTGTCCACTAGTCAAACGCCACATGGCCAGACTCCCAAAATGGATTTGAAGAAGCACCCGAATTGCATTAGCGCCGGCGGCGGCTTTGGACCCGTTGCCGATGATGGCTATGGCGTGTCCTATATTATAGCCGGTGAAAATTTGATATTTTTCCATATCTCAGCAAAGACCACGTGTGCGCAAACGGTATGCAATTCATTGCTATTCAAGTTCAAATAAATATAAACCCAATAATGATGTCATTTCAGGATGTGCACCGATTTTCTAGGAATATTAGCCAGGCTCTGGCTGACATTCGCACCATGTTTGAGCAGTACATGAAGGATCATCCGAAGCCCGCCAAGTCTCACGCAAATGGCGTCTCCAAATAATGCATAGTCCTAATTGTAGTGAAACTCTTGCGAGATTCTTGTTAGCATTTGTTTTTACTTCTCTAGTTATTCGTTTTAACAACCATCAAACATATTGTCTATTGTAAGTTTTCAATATAAGTGCAAAAGTGTTCGGAGAAAACGTTTTAAATCAAAATCCGCGCGAAATGAGCAATGCAATCTTATGTATACATATAACTAAAAGAAAAATTCGTGACAACTTGGCTGATTTTTAAGATCTTCTAGTTTTAGCAGCTTTTGCACAATTTGCTGTTTCTCAATTAATTAGTTTGTAAAAGAAAGAAAAAATATCATTTTATCTTAAGGCTTAAGAATATATAAATATATTATGTATAGTGCATTAACTAATGCAATCCCGATCCGCATTTATCACGCTGCCAGCGGATTTGCATGGATAGTTACACCATTGATTTTCTTGTCGACATGTGGACGATAGTTCTTTGGATTTACGGGCAGTTTTTCCAGTTCGTCGAGCGCATCGAAGCCATCGATGACACGACCAAAGAGCGTATATTTCAAGTCCAGATTAGGCTGCGCAGCGTACGTAATAAAGAACTGGCTGGCATTCGCGTTGGGACCATTATTTGCCATGGAGACCATGCCTCTGTCCGTGTGCTAAAACGAATCGCTTTGTAGTAAGTTGTTTTATGCAATTTTTAATTTTAATACCTTTATTGTTTCCTTGAACTCGTCATCGAACTTGGTGCCCCAAATAGACTGTCCATTCTTGCCGGTATTTGTTGGATCGCCGGTTTGCACAATAAATCCCTTGATGTTCCTTATGAAGCAGCAGCCACTGTAATAGTCACTTGCGCACAAGGCCAAGAAATTCTCGCAGGCCTTGGGGCAGGCCTCGCAGAAAAGCTCGATTTTAATGTCGCCTACGTCGGTGTGCAGCGTTACTGACTGCAATATGTGATAGTAAAATACGTGAGATCAAACAAAATTTAGTAAAACGCGGCTTTTGTTTACCATTTTAGCAGCTGATGTCCGAATTTCGACTTCGAAAGATGTTAAGTTGGCTGCTATACCCGGCGATATATATCGCTAACACAGACGCAGAGCTGTGTTGTGGTTATGTTATCGATGTGTCTCCCAGCCATAATATGCAACGATGTTTTTTCCGCAGTGCACATCGCTGACTGAGTTTTGGGCGCGAAGTCAGCATTCTTCGCAGAAAAATAACATTAAGTAAGTTATTAAATAAGTTAGAATGAAGTGCAAAATACCCGAAATCTCTTGGCACAACCGTGACCCGGTGTTAAGTGTAGATATACAAACAAATGGCGCGGGCCTTAGTGCACCTACGATGTGCCGCCTCGCCTCGGGCGGCACCGATGCGCACGTTCTCATTTGGTACGTAAACCAGAGCGAAGCGGGCGAGGGCGTTGAACTGGAACTGGCGGCGGACTTGGCAAGGCATCAGCGTGCGGTTAACACAGTGCGCTGGTCCCCCAATGGAGAACTGCTCGCATCTGGTGACGACGAAAGTGTTGTCTTTATATGGAAACAAAAAGCGGAGCACGAAGTCATCAACGTTGTGGATGCTGATGGCAACTGTGAACAGGATCGCGAAGTGTGGCTGACGCTGAAAGTGTTGCGAGGCCATCGGGAGGATGTCTACGACTTGAGTTGGGCGCCAAATTCGCAGTTTCTAGTCAGCGGCTCTGTAGACAACACTGCCATGTTATGGGATGTGCACAAGGGCAAGTCTCTGGCTATACTGGATGATCACAAGGGCTATGTGCAAGGCGTTGCCTGGGATCCGTGTAATCAGTTCATAGCCACCTTGAGCACGGATAGGTGAGTGACTGTCTAAACTGCACAAGGGCTAGATTATTATTTTAAAATCGTTGCAGGCATTTGCGGATTTTTGATGCCAATACGCGACGTGTGCTGCATCGTGTCAGCAAATCCACGCTGCCCGTCAAGGAAGGACATGAGCTGCACGGCCGCAGTATACGCTTATATCATGATGGCACACTGCAAACCTTTTTCCGACGTCTTTGCTTTACGCCCGACGGCAAACTGTTGCTTACGCCCGCTGGCGTGACGGATTACGATGGCGTGATGAAGCCCACGAATACCACCTATGGTTACAGTCGCTACGATCTGAGTAAACCCGCCTTTGTGCTGCCCTTTCCCAATGAGTACACCGTGGCGGTGCGATGCTCACCCGTGCTGTACCGTCTGCGACCGTACAATGCGGACAAGAATCCACCGGTTATATCGCTCCCATATCGCATGATCTATGCGGTGGCAACCAAGAACTCGGTGTTCTTCTACGATACGCAACAGCCGGTGCCGTTTGCCATTGTCTCCAACATACATTATACGCGGCTAACCGATCTGACCTGGTCTAATAATGGCAATGTGTTGATCGTTTCCAGCACCGATGGATTTTGCTCCCTGTTGACCTTTGCCGAAAACGAACTGGGCGAGCGCTATGAAGAAATGGATGCAGTGCTGTGCGCTGTTGCCAAGACATCGGAGAATCATCATCAACATCGCAATCGCAAAACGAAGAGGCAAAAGTTGCGAAAACCTTCGGCAGATGAATCCGCCAGGCGTCGACCGCTGCAGGAGAAAACTAAGCCCAATAAAATTGAAACGAAACACAAGCTAAGCGAAGGCAGAGCAAATGAGTGCAAAGAAAATGGAGAAACTGACCTGGAAGCAGAGAACGATTCGTCACTGCAGAGTAGCAGCTCGGCAACCTCCGCGGGCAGTCCCAAGCCTGTGCCCAAAACAGACGTGAAACCCACGCCCATTGCCTTCAGACGTTCACCTCGCAAAGCGCCGGAGCCCACACCTATTGCAATACGCCGTTCGCCGCGCAAAATCACAGAAGCCACGCCCACAGCTGCTGCTGCTGCTGCTGCCGTCACTGAGGCAACGGCAATTGCCGTAAAACGGAAGGCCAGCGATGATGGAGAACCCGTGCAGAGCATACCCAAGAAGCCGCTTGGGGTGCTGCATAAGCCCATCGAAGCTGTGCTTGATAAGGAGATCATCAGCTCGGATGAGAAGTTCGAGTCGCCAGAGAAGAAAAGTAGGCCAGCCACGCCCATACAGGTGCGCAGACAGCCGCGCACGCCGGGCAGCAGCAGCAGCAACAATAATACGCAAACGCCCAAATCATTGCCCGCCAAACATGCTACGCCCATTGCTGTGCGACGCACACCGCGCGTGCTCATCGAAGCGCCTGTCGTGAGTGCGCCCGTGGTCGTCGAGGAAGCCATGGATGCCTGGCCGCTGGCAATGGATGGCGTAAGTCCGCTGCCAGCGTCTGCAAAGGAGAAATCGCCCAGCAAAGAGGCGTCGTCGAAAAAGGACAAAGAGACGCAGTTAGCCATCAGCGAGGCGACTTGTGAGCGCACTGAGGACATACGCCTGGTCTACGAGGATACCCAAGAGGAGGCAGGCTACACCTGTCAAGGCAGCCGCACCCGTCGCGCCTGTGGCAACGGCTACGAAGTCAGCTGCCTCGCCAAAACCGAGCACGCCAAACGCCAAGACGCCACGACGCGTATCCTTGCGCACCATTTCGACGCCCAAGTCCAAAAAGAAACTTTTAGAGTAGAATTGTTTAGCATACGACAGATTTAGCCTAGCCTTAACACAATTATATCCATTATTATATTTAAATAAAACGCACACACACAGACGGTAACAGATGAAAGCTGATGACACAGCGCGATGATGAATTTCCTGCCTTCCAGATGGACAACCATGCATATTGCCTGGCACATGCACAGCAGCCGGTTAGCAGTTCCAAGCAGAATGTGCTCACCACGCAGATACTTGCAGGAGATTCACTGCTGCTAATCGATGCAGCCAAGCGCCCTTTGGATGAGTACGTGAAGCCACTATGCCAGCTGGTCAGGAGCAGACAGCAACATATGATCCTCGTGCTGGTGGCTACGCGCAAACGTTTGCTACAGCTGCGCGCGCAATTTGAGAAGCAGTTGGACAGCCTCCAGGACCTTATCTGTGCAGCAGAAGAGTCGGGAAGACTCGGAGACAGCAGCCCAGCTGCTGTGCAAGCGGTGGGGCTTGTTGATTGCGACCACAGCGGAGTTCAGAGTCTTGATGACAAAGGCGCCTCAGCTGCCAATAGACGCGCATTTGGACTGCATTGTCTTCGACGAGCTGGAGCGGCTGCAGGCCTATGGCGGCAGCTTCTTTCAGGCGCTCAAGCTGGAGCTCTGGCAGCTGTGCAGCAAGCCGCAGATCGTGGTGACCTCGCGACTGTGGCTGGCAGCAGAAATGCAACAACTTTTGCAGCACGCCAAGCAACCACTGGTGTTGCTACAGGAAGCGCTGGAGGCAGCCGTCTATGGTGGCCTGCAGTTGCAAGTGGAGCTGGGCAACAGTGGGGCACAGCAGATGCAGCAGCTAATGGACTACCTGCAGCAGCAGCCATATAAAAAACAACGCACGCTAATTTACTGCGATAGTGAAACGGATTTCCAAGAGCTACAACAGCAACTGCCTAAGGATGACTTTCTGCTGCATCGCGGACGAGGGGATAAACCGCGCCTGGACCGCTGGCAGCGACAGGTAAATAACAAATAGCTAATAATATTTTAAATTACCTGTTAATTATAGTTTTTTATTTTCATAGAACACGGGCAAAATATTGTTGCTGCGCGCACATGCGCCCGAGTTGCTTGTGGACAACGTTCAGTGTCTCATTCACTTCAACATGCCGTCCACTTGGAGTCAGTTTAGGAAGCGTTTCGCTGTCTTTAAAACTCAAATACCTAATGCGCTGATGCCCACTACAAACCAGCAGCAGCTACACTCCCTCATTCTACTGAATAAGCAGAGTCTACGAATGTTGCCTCAGCTGATGGAGTTCATGCAGCAACATGGAAAACCCAACGAAGAGAAGCTGGCTGCGGCGCATGCGCAGCTGCAGGCGACACCATGAGGCGTCCTTGGTGGCGCGTCAGTGTGTTATTTGTCCGGTATTGTTGCTGCATGGCCATTGCCTGACGCCTACCTGCCAATATCGTCATGTACTGGCAGACGTCGATAGGAGTTCTGCGACTGTACCAACTGCGGGATTCATACGCTTTCAGCTGCTTAAGGTGAGCCAACTGTACGAGCACGAAGAAGGGCTATAAGAGTAAGTAAGTAATATTTTATAATATTCTGCATAAGAAGAAAAAGAACGACTAAGTCTGAACCAGTGAAAGGTACCTCGGATGCGGGGTTAAGGTCAGGTCGCAGGACCAGGATTATGTTGACTTATATGATTACCCAATTCTTGCTTACAGATCTGCACACCCTCCCATTTTGCGGCGCGTTTGGTGGCACATAGAGCAACAGCTCAAGGTTCGTGGAGTACGATGCCTATGCAGCAGCAGTATGCGGAGTTGCTGCAACAATTGATTAGCTATTACGCCATGCCGGAGCATTGTGTGGCACCCAATCCTCAAGAGCTGCAGCAGATTTGTGTACGCCGAATAGCCGTCAATTGTTATGAACGTGTTTCTGTCACTTTTGTGCCACCCGCTGCCTCTGCTAGTCCCCAGCAATATCATGATATGACTGTGCGCGTCAAGCATTTGGACTTAAACACAGTCATCTGCCATGCGAAGCTGTCGGAGCTGCTTGTCTGTCCGCAGGCTTGGCAGCAAATCGATCCATTGGCTTTGGATGTGCGTCTGATTGGCTTGGTGCCCTACAACGGCGAGGAGATATGGCAGAGCAGCGACATTGAGCCAATTGCTGAGCTACTGCATCCCGGCGGCATCTATGAAGCAAATGTGGTCGCTGCCTTGGCCCACACAATATTCGTGGACCAACTGCAGCTGGACAAAGTTGGCTATGAGGAGCAGATCCAGAGGCAATGCCTGGGCAAGTTTGATGTCAACGCAAAGCGACGCTTGGAGCAATTACTAAAAACAGCTGCTAGCTAACATCGGTTACCTGAAAGTAATTAATTGAACAATAATCAAAAGAATATACAATAATTAAAACCAAAATCAAAAACAAATACTGCCACAAAATGCTGTAAAGGACAAGATCTAGAACAATTGCGATATTGGCCATTTCGATTTCGTAAGCATGAATCTAAAAGAATGTTCCTTTAAAAGACACTAATAATGATTTTATATTTCAGTTTATATACAATCTACAACTGCTTCGGGAAAATTTGAAATGTTCGAGAAAGTCTTTGAATTCTCATCGTTAGTCCTGCTCTTTTAGTGATTACGAAAAGGTAAGTTTTTTTGATATCCTTTTACATACAAATAGAAAGAGGAAAACGTTTTGATAATTGCTATGAATGTATTTAACTCGAAGGAATAATGGATCCCAATTGAAAATTATTGATTTTGATTCTTCTTGAATAATTCGTGCAAATATCGTCGGATTATACCTTTTTGTGGTTGTTTCCATTTAATGTTTCGGAATATAACTTTTTGGGTATATATTTTCAAAATTGTTCTCTGTTTCGAATGAAAATGAGAAGCAGTTCTGAACATCTATAGATGATTCTTAATAAAGTTCTCGCTACAAATCCAAAGTGTTTGGGATACGGTCGAGTCATGCTTTGAAGAGAGAATCTTTATGAATGAAAGAATCTTGAAACTTCACAAGCTCTTCGTTCGAAAACTGTTTGTGGTAAATAAGGCAAAAGTGGGAAGTGTGTGCAAAGCTTGAGTTTGTGTTTTTTTTAATTTAATTTTTATTTAAATTTTAGATGATCTAACATTTTGAGTTTCTTTTACATACAAACATTTTGTTTTGTTTTGTTTATTTTTTTCATTTATTTTGTAATCGTTTTTCTTGTATTATAATTATAATTTATATTAAATTTGTAATTCAACGATTCGATTTTATTATGTCAAGTTTGTAATTTCTTTATATCTTCTTCACATGTTGTTTTTTGTTTTTCATTTGTTTACTTGCTCGTTTCACATTTAAAAACTGCTGCTCGAGGGCTTGGTTCATACATAGTTCGTACACGAGGAATGCAAAAATCGAGTTTAATGTACTTCGCTTAGCTCGCTTTGAATTTATAAAATTGTTGTAAATCCATGGGACAAAAATACATTAGAAATATGATAAAAGTTGTTCTCTAGATGAGAAATTATAATTTGCCGTATTGTGTTTATAGATGAACAACAAAAGCAATTCGAATTGGGCTAAAAAATGCAATAGATACAACATCTAAAGTTTGTCTACCTATAAACTCTGGTTCCATATTCCGCTAGCCAATCTCCACCAGCTCTTCACAAACTTCAACATTCTCTAGGCTCTTGTTGTTGTTCTTCTTCTTGTTGTTGTTTCTCATTTAAGTTTATTATAATTTTTATATAATTATATATATGTTTTCTTTTTAGCTTCTGCACAAATCAAAGATGCTTTTGCATCTTATCAATTTTAGCTGCTATTAAAGTAATAGTTAAATTTTTTTTACTGTAGTCGTGGTGCGGCCTTTGTGAGTGCATGAGTGTGTGTGTGTAGGAGTGTGTAGGAGTGTGTGTGTGTAGGAGTGTGTGTGTATGTGTGTATGTATGTGTGTGTTACATATTGGAGCAAAAAGTAGTATGAGCGTTCGTTTTTTTTAGAAAAATATGAAATATGTCTGCTATATGAGTTGAAGTTTTAAATTTACTTTATATGTAAAGTTGAGTTTTTGTTTTTGTTTATGGCAAATATGCAAAAATGTTTATTAATATTTGTTATTGTTTTGTTTTTGGTTTTGTTTTGTTTTGTTTTGTAGTTTGTTTTGACGAATTTATGGTATATGCATACGTATTTTGTATTTTGTTTACTTGTATATTATGTACTATTATGCATTAATGTTAATTGTTGTTTTTTATTTTGTTGAGTTACAAAGTTGAGCTAGATGATTCTTAAGTTTGAAGAAAAATTAAAGGTCATGAGTATATAAAAAAATAATAATAGTGTGAAAGTCTTTTTTGTATGTGCTTCATGATTATGCAGTTAGTTACGAGAAAAATATAGTACGTATGTGTGTGTATGTTTGTTGTTCTCACTATATATATATGTATATATATATATATGTATGTATATATACTTTATTTAGATAAAGTTCGCTCGTTTTGTTTGTTAGTTCTTGAATAAGTTCTTGTGTGCTTCCCTTTTCTTATTATGTTTAAAAATTACATCAGTTGTAGTTACAAATATTTTGTTGTTCTTTGTTTTTTGTTGGTTGAATTAAATTTTCAATAAATATATTCATTACTTTTATATATATAATTACATACAGTTTAGTCAACTTAGAAGAGTTCACACCGCTTTGCTTGATACTCTTTCTCTTGTGTGTGTATGTGTGTGTGTGTGTGTGTGATTGTGTGTGTGTGTGTGTGGGTGTGTGTTTGCCTTGCCTGGGACAATAGCAGCATCCAATCAAATTTGTTTTATCTAATTAAATGCAGCTCATTTAACCAGCTGCAAGAGAAGTGTGTGGAGAATAAAGAGTTTGGCTGTTTGTTTTGTTTTTGAATAAATAGTTTTTATTTGAAAATGATTTTTGTTTTTTTTTTTATATTTTTGTTTTGTATTTTGGTAGAATTTTACAAGTTGAATGGAAAGTACATACGATAAATATTACAGTGTTCGTTTGTTGTGGTTTTTGGATAGGTTTAAGGAGCGTGTTTTGTTGGGTTTCGCTTGTTGTCAAATGGCATGGGGTATGCTTAGAAAACTGTTCATAGTATGGCATTCAACTACAAAAGTATCTCGTATCTCGTAGATGCACAATGTAACTGCACAAGTATCTGCGAGAAATGCGTTGTTCAACAACTCTTCAACTTTTGCATAGTTTACACACTGGTTTTTGTTTTGTTTTGTATCGAGTGTAGTTTGGTTTATGAGATATTTTGTCAATTGTTTTCAAAATGTTAAATGATATTTATTTTGCTAATAAACTTACTAACTTGTTGTTGTTTTTGTTGTTTAAGTTGCGTGTTGCATGTGTTTTACATAAATAAGGCTTAAAAACTATAAAAACATAAATGGATTTCGCATAGAGCAAGAGCACAAAACATACTAGTATATAAGGGCTAAAAGGAATTTGCAGCTAGAGAGAGAGAGAGTGGGAGTAGAGACAGAGAGAGAGAGAGAGAGGAGAGAGAGGGAGAGAGCTGTTGTATAATATACAAAAATACTATAAAATAACAATTATAAATTCATTGTGTAAAATCAAAATGCACAATCATACATACATACATTAAAGATGTTGCATAAGCATATGCATATGCGTAAATACATTAATAAGTGTGTATAAATAAGTCTAAACAAAATTAACAGCTGCAACCGCACAGTGTTAAATGCCATTCACTAAATACAATAAATGTTACAATTAATATTATTATTATTATTATTAATATTATTATTATTATTATATATAGTATGTATATGCTTTATAAATATTACATACAATGCGTTTTACAATGAACTCTTTTCTATTTTCTTCTCTTTTCTTTTCTTTTCTTTTCTTATCTTGTTGTTGAGATTTTCCTCCCGTTTCCTTTGCTATTTCTCAGTTTCTATTGCGAGTTTTGCTGTGTGTCAAGTTTTCAATTGAATTACATATATATATTTGAAAAAGTTACAATCGTATGTGGCTTTATAAATGCAACGAAATTATATTAATTACAATAAATTAGTGTACAAAAATTAAAGTTAGTTGTGTGTGCCTGTGTGTGTGTTTGTGCGTGTATATGTGTGCGTGTACGTTTGTGTGTGTGTGCGTGCGATTTGTAGCTGCTTCAGCTCGATTCCCGATTCCTTCTATATATGGTATGCATATATGCACATATGCTATACGCACACGCAAATTTCAACAAATTACAATTTACATCGATCTATAAAATCGAATTATGGCTGGCTGGCTGGCTGGCTGCATCGAATACGCAATTGATTGATAGTAAATACAAATAGTTTAGAGAGTTTTCCTTTCATTTTGTCCGGTTTTTCTTTTGTTTTTGTATTAAATTAGGCCTTAAATATTAGAGTTTTACGTTTTTTTTCTTTTCATGTTAATTTTGTTTTGTTTTTTTGGTTTGTTCATTTGCTTTATCAATACGTTAAGTATTATTTTTAAATTTGTTTTTGCTTTTGTTTTTGTTTTAGTTTTCTTTCAATAATATTTATACGCTTTCTGCTAATTCATTGCCCAGGGACTTTGTTTGTTGTTATTATTTTTGTTGCATGTTTAATTCGCGCAGAGAGTTTGTAAACTTCGAACTTAAGCCTAAACAAGAGAAGCATGAGAAATGCAGCGTTGATGGTATGAATAATTTCAAAGAGATTGCAACAGGAAACATTTAATATATATATATATATATATATATATAATATAATATTTATATACTTAGATGCCGGCATATATGCGTTATACATATGTATACATATATTTATTATATATATACTTTGTTCAATTCTTAACTTTTCATTTGGTTTACAATTTTTTTTTTTGTTTTTTTCTTTTCGTTTTTGTTTGTTTCAATAAATACACGAGAAACTAAACTACACATAAATTATGAAATTCTATAAAATTATTCAGACCAAACAACAACTACATATTATGCATTAATGCTTGTGTTATGCGTATGTTTGTGCGTCCGTGTGTATTTGTTGTGTGTGTTGTAGTTGTGTGTGTGTGCGTTTCATGTCATACATGTAGCTTTGCATGTTGCAAATGTAAAGCAAATATAGGAAATGCTCTTCAATATGCTTGAACTTCTGCTTCTGTCAATGTTTTATGTTCCTTATACTCTTCCTCATCAACCAACTCTCGTTCTCAATAATATTTTAAGCACATACAGATTCTCATACTCTTCTCAGTGAGTGTGTGTGTGTGTGTGTGTGCGTGTTTGTGTGTTACAACAAATAAAAGTTCTTTGGGCTTTGCTTTTGCTTGGTGTGTGTGTATGTGTGTGTTGTTTGTTGTGTTTGTTCTATCATCATTTGCTTTTTTGATCAATGCTGGTGGGTTGTTGTGCTCCCGCGCTGTATTATTCTTGTTTTTCTTATTATTTTTCATAAATTTTTTCTGTTTTTTTCTTTTATGTTTTTATGTTTGTAATACCGTAACGGTTCCCGTTTAGCCCCGCCATCACGTCTTAGTAGAGGCCGCAGCCGCGCAGATTGTTTGCTATGATGACATCGGTGACAGCATCGAATACAAACTGAATGTTGTTGGTGTCTGTGGCGCACGTCATGTGGCAGTAGATTTCTTTCGAGGTTGATTTGTTTTTCGCTTCGAACTGGGCCTGAATGTAGGCAGCCGCCTCGCCGTACTCCTGGCCACCTATAAAATCAATGCAATAGAAATCAATTAGAATCGTTAGAAAATCTTTCACTTCTCCAAGTACATTTACCTGTGTATTCGGGAAAGCAAATTGTCAGCGGACTCTTGCGTATCTTCTCCTCGAACAGATCCTTTTTGTTCAGGAACAGTATAATCGACGTATCCGTGAACCATTTATTATTGCAAATGGAATCGAACAGTTTCAGTGACTCTTGCATGCGGTTCTGCGTTCAATTCGTATGAAGTTTTACTCTTAGTCTCGTTTTGTACACATAATACTTCTCTCTATTCTCTATTAACTTACCGTAGTTTCGTCCTCATGCAAGACCTGATCGTATTCGGACATCGCCACGCAGAATATAATCGCTGTCACATCCTCAAAGCAATGTATCCATTTCTTGCGCTCAGATCGCTGGCCGCCCACATCAAACAATCTGCAAAGAGGCGTGGCATTTCAGTTAGTTAGCAAAATCAAAGATGAATCCTTCTACTTTTCTTCTTCTCGTTTAACAAGCGTACGATTTATACCTTTTCGGATTCGTACGGCTCGAGGATGTTGATTAGCGAGCATTTGAAGCTTAAGTTACATTTGTTTCTTATCTTTTACTTTTTGTTCTAATATATTTTTGTCTTTTCAGATTGACGTGTTCTGCAATCGATTTTATAGACTTCCCCGATAAATGGCCAATAAAAATAGCTTAAGTTCTAAATAAAATAAAAACATTCACAACAACCAATTAAATGTAAATCCTATGGACCTCCAGATGCTCAATGCGGCCAATCTTCCCAGGATCTGGCCGGGATATGATCATTTTAAGTTTTTTAAAAGAATCTTTTTGCTATTTTATGTTTTCTTTGCCATATTTGCCACTCCCCGGACGAATAAACAATCACAAGCGATGGTTCCTAGATGACCCTTATATCCCTGGTTTTACCATGCCAAAGATATAGTCCTGGTGAACCTAAATGACCGAAATGGTCAACAAATATGAATGATTTCTTCTTTCAGCCGCCCCTCAGCAACAGCCCCTTCCCCCTCGATGGTACCTAGTTGACCCATTTATCCTTGGTGATACCATACCATTGATATAGTCCTGGTGAACCTAGAGGACCAAATTCCTGCGAAAAGCGCACGGAAATGGTCCAGAAATATGTAGCTGCAGCTTAACAAAAAGTTGTGGCTGCTGCTAAAAGCGACAGCAAAAGTATGCCCTTGAAATTTGCGATCGTTTATTTATTTGCACCTTGTGGGTATGCAATGCAATTTTTGATTCATAAAAATTTTAGTTCGTCTGCCTGCTGGGCATTTCTGTTCGCCTGGTACTTCAGCCGAATTTTCGGTGAAATCTTGGCACCCAGCTGCTCCACCGCACGCCCCGTTTGGGTATGCAATGAAATTTTTCGTTCATAAAAATTTTAGTTCGTCTACCTGCTGGTCATTTCTGGTCGCCTGGTATTTTAGCAAAATTTCCGTTCAAATCGAACGCTCCCCTTTTTAACAGTGGTATGTTAACTAACAGCAACTTAACAGTGACCTGTTAAATAACAGCTGCTTAACAGAGGTGTCTGTTAATTAACAGTGGACTGTTAATTTTTGTGCATCTACCTGCTGGGCATTTCTGTTCGCCTGGTATTTCAGCTGAATTTTGAATTGCAAATGTGAGCCCAACGGCCGGGCCCAATGAAATGGCGATGCAGCCGTTAATTTTTAAACCTTATTTTAATTGTGGAAAAAGCTAGATAAGCGAATTTTGCTGGGATTTTAAACTATAGGTGCCCTAGGACTATATCAATGGTATGGCACAACCAAGGATATGTGGGTCATCTAGGAACCATAGAGGGAGTAGGGGCTGCTGTTGGTACGGCTGAAAGAAAACGCATACATATTCATGTTTCTGGCACATTTCCGAGCAAATTGTGCACGAACTTAGACATTTAGGTTCACCAGGACTCTATCAATGGTATGGTAAGACCAAGGATATGCGGGTCATCTAAGAACCATTTAGGTTCCCCAGGACTCTATCAATGGTACGGAAAGACCAAGGATATGCGGGTCATCTAAGAACCATAGAGGGAGAAGCGGTGGCTAAAAGAAAAAGCATGCATATTTGTGGACCATGGTTTCCTGGATTTAATCGTTAATGAAAAACGAGCTGAATTTCTATTTTAAATAAATAAATAAAAATCATATACATACTATAATTTGTTGCTTATTCAATAGTTTATAAGCAAAACGGAGAGACTTTAGCCATTTGTGCTATGAATGTCTCTTTACTTACTTGAAGTTGAGATTTTTGAAGGAGAAATGAACCTCGACAATGCCGGTTGTCTTGACTCGGGTGCGCAAGATATCCTGCTCGGTAGGCTGATAGTCCTTGGCGCCTAACCGATCCAAATCATCCAGGAAACTGCAAAGAGCAAACAGACACGCAATCATTAGTAGGGCCAACTGCTGTTGTTTGTTCGGGCAAGTGGGGGAGGTGAGGTTAGTTTGGGCCAGGGGAAGGCAGGCAGGCAGACAAATGTTTGACTTGCTGCAGCTGACGGCGTCGGCGGCTTCGGGGCAAACACAATTTGAGGCGCAGGCGAAGCGCTGTGCAAACAATTAAAACGTAGCATAAATTCAGACGCCGACAAGTGGTAACAAACGCTTAGATACAAATGTATCTGCCAGATACAAATATGACTCTAGATACGAGTGTGGCACTTGTGGCATCAAGTTTCGCAAGCGTGTTTTATTTAGGGGCACATAATTAGCTTTATTTGCGACTCTCAATCAGTCAAATGTTGCGTGTTCCGACCAGCTTCAACAAGTAGGTCAGATACAGAAAATATACAAATAGAAAAAAAAAAGTTAGATAAAAGAGAAATGAAGAAGACACAAATAAAAAAAAAAAAAACAAAACCGAAAGAAAAAATGAGAAACGAATTCCATTTGTTGCGTCCAGGTGTAAGGTTCATGTAACCCAGTGACAAAAAGAGGTCTCTGAGCCGGGTCGTAAATAAGTTTTCCAGTTGTCCGTCTTCTAGCGTCTATTGTGTGAATCTTTTTGTTGTGGCGGCAATTACTTTTGTGACCAACTGTAAGTTGTGTGTGTTTAATTAACGCGCGACTTGGGCAACCTTTGTGGCACAACTTTTGTTGACGCCCCATTGATCATTGGCTGTGGCACAGTCTGGCAACGCTGGCGCAAATGCAACACAGCGCGGCACACTTAACAAGGGTGGGCAAAATGGCCAAGTCACGCTCGCCATGCTCTAAATATCTGTGCTATAACCAGAAACCAAGTAGCGCTCATTCAGGTGGAAAATTTGAGTGCATAATACTCCAAATAAACCTCTACATACATACATATCGCTAAATATCGTGCCTGCAATAGTTGCATATACGTAAGACAGACCAATGTAAATATTTGTTACATTATACGGCACACGCTAATCAAAGCTATTCACAATTTTCACTATTAGATGATCTCCGGACGCGATCTTATCCGGGCAATGCTCATTTCGTTGGGTCTCCAAGTTGCGTCATAGTATGCTGTCGGGCATTCGTGTTAGCACTTACCGTGTGCCGAGAGAAAGAGAGCGAGAGTGTAGGCAGATAAAAGAGAGCCATAAAAAATGTTTAACAAAAATTTGTGGCTTCGAGAAAAAAAGGCTAATATAAATTGGGCCACAGACGGTTCAAGAGGCCAAAAGTTCCAGCTGTAAATGATGCATAGACACATAACAGCTAGAAATGTAGATAAATTTCTAGCTAGTTCGAGCTCGCAGGAAATATTACATACATTAATAACAGACAAAATTATTACTTTTGGTTCATTTTCTAGTGTTAATTGTATTATTTTAACACTTACAACAACATTAAACAATCTGTCTGTGATTAAAAAATTGTTGCATCATTTAAATACTAGGCTTACATAAGTCCGATTTGCTGCAACATTTCATGAAACGCAATGAAATATTACGAATTACTATGAATGTAAGATGCACTTTATAAATTAATGAGGCGCAGCCAACTTAACGCGGCACTGAATAGTCTGGCAACGCTACAATCTCTTAAACTATTTCAGATCGTTTTGTCGCAAATGTGACAAACAATAATTTGCTAATTGCCGCAAATAATAAATGTATTTAGATAAGCATCGGATAATCAAGTAGTCTAATTAGTTTTAAATAAGTTTTGCAATTATGCAGCAAGTTCTCTTAAATCATTTTGCATCATATTTAAAAAACAGTAAAAATATATATTTTAACTGAGGCTCTTTTTTGCGCGTCGCATCAGTCTTGACGGCAAAAACAATTTAAAATGAAATACTCTTTGAGCTATTTGGGCAAGTGTCAATGCAGGTTTAAGAAAATACAATAAAGCGTGTGTTTTATGGCGCTGAATTTCTCGCCTTGGCAAAAACGAAGCAACCCCATGGGGCATTAACTAGTTGAAGTGCTTAATATGCTTTATGGTTCAGTGCATTATGTGAATTTAATGCAAAATTTCAAAGTGAGAGAGAGAGAGAGAGAGAGAGGGAGAGAGAAGACAACGTTTGAGACAGAGACAAAGCGTCTAGATAAACGCGTCGTTAGTTTTAATGCAAATTTCTGTATTTGCTTTTTTTCAGCCAATTTCCTAACGACGGCTGTCATTAAGGCCTAGACAAACAAAAGATGAAAAAGACGACGACAAAAGGTAGATTAAATTGATTAAAATGAATTAAGGCGTGTAAATATAAATAATAACCGCTGCGAACTAACTTCGGGCAAAGAAAAAACTTTTGCTTTTTAGTAAGATTGATTAGCAGCAAACACTTTCAATTTCAAATGCACAGAGCAACAAAGAGAGAGAGAGAGAGAGAGAGAGAGAGAGTGAGAGAGCAATTAGCGGGCGTATCTTAACAATAAAACCAACAATCACTTCCACAATTAAAAAAGATTCGCATTTGCAAAGCCAACTAGATAATACCCTTTAATTATTTACAATCTAAAGTGGAAATTGCAAATGATGTTCGACATATCTGTAAAAGATCTGTTCGCATAACAACTGAAGGATGATTTCTACTCTGACAGCTATAAATGGTTTCTGAACAAGTTCTCATAAAGAAGTACATTTGAATTCCGCTTCAAAAAATGTAAGACTAGTTAACTGTAGAGAGAAACAGATCTCAGATTGTTATTGGCACTAAGTTTTGGATACATCTTTAGCAAGTATATAGGACTCAAGAAGATAGAAATTAGTTAAAGCTAAACGGTTTCTTAAACTAAGCTCAGCTGACAATTGATTGTATTTATTGCATATGTACTTTTTTATACATATGTGTAACACAGCTCATGAACAAATTCAAATACCCTTTGGCATAGAGTATTCAACAAAAGCCAGCCGTCCAGCGCGCGGACTGTTCACGCATACAGCTCCAGTTGGAGCTGTCTTAGCTGCCGCATAGCGCACGTAGACCCGAAACCCGCCGTGCAGAGCCGAGCTGTGCCGGACTGAAGCGGACTGAGTGATGCGCTGCTTTGGCCCAGCTGTCTAGTCGATCCTATAAGTAGACTAAGAAGCGCTGCGATCGCGTTTAGTGCGTCGCGTTTGCTCTACGAGACAGCAGGCAGCAGCAAGCGGAGCTTGAAGCTGACTTTGTGGATCGTTGTTGCACGACTTTCGGTTTCTATTGGCCAACAAGTTTGCACGCTTGCGTGACGCTGATGTTTTAAGTGGAAGTGGAAGTGGATGTGCCCCGCCAAGTGAGTGAAGCTATATGGCTGAATATATATTTGTGTGTGCGTCGGCAAACAACAATAGAAATCGAACCGCAACCGAGTTTCATTTCAACAAAATATATAGCAAAAATGTTTATAGCCTTAGCCCAAAAAAAAAAAAAAAAAACGTTTCATCAAAACGGACAGCAATTTTTGCGAGCATTGACAGCGTGCTTAAAACTAGTAAAGGCAACTCGGCCCAAATACTTGGCCAAAAAGCCACAACAAAAACTAGTTAAAGTGCAATGCACTTAAATCAGTCGCCGTTGCAAGTGAAGCGTGAAAAGGCAGTTAAAAGCCAACTTTGAAATGCCTTTGACAAGTGCAGAGCAAACAGCAGCCGAGGCGTGCCACAGCCCGGACGGGCCGCGCCTCGAAACGCATAATTTATAGATTTATAGACTTTAATCATGGGACAGCGACAATCTCTGTGGCAATGGCACATCAAATAAATAAAAACTCCAAATCGAAAACGCAACCGCAAACAAAAGCGGCGACAAATAAAAATCAACAAAAAAAAACGCAAACTTTGAAATACTTTGAAAATGACATAATTTATGCAGCCGCAACTTTCTTGCGGTTAATTTAGGGGTGTCCGCGAGGGGCGGTGCGGGGCGGGGCGGTGCTGGCAATTTGTTTTTCAATACTTAACATTTTGGCGCTAATAAATAGAATTGTTTGTCAGCTGCACTCGCAAATGCGCAACAGTTTTTGCAAATTGCTTGCAAAACAAGTTTTCTATTTTCGATTTCGCTGTCAGTCGTGCGAGACGGCCCCTTGAAAAGCCGTCAGAACAATGGCCAGCAATACTGGCCAAAGGGAGGGGGTTAGAGGGGTAGGAGGGGGACTAAGCCATGCAATTGAGTTGTGCGCTTTGCTAACAAAAAAGGTGGCAGTTCAGAGCGAAGACTTTAACTTTCAGTTCTTAAACAAATTGCCAAAAGATTTGTTCTGTAGAGCACAATCTTGAAGGGCAGAGAGAGAGAGCGAGAGAGAGAGAGGGAGAGCGCGAGAGAGCGAGAGAGAGAAAGATCTTTTGTGAAAATTTAGGATAGTTGCAATATTACATACCCGGCGCTTTATAACAAAAGACACAAAAGAACCTTAAATTGATTTGGAAAGATGAAAGATTATAAAACTTGCTCTAAAGTTTTTATATAGAGCAGACAAATTCTAAAGCTAATATCAAGTTTAAATGCTTTTTACTTTTCAAAAGTAATCTGCAAACTATTCATGTTACTTTCTGTTAACTTTGCCCTTCAGCTAAGACAAGAGACATCATCCTAGAAATCAAGCCAGAATCCAGCTTTAGATAATTGTCCAATTTCATTGTTACGTGCACGTTGCAGGGCCATAAATTGCCAGCTTTAACTATGACATTGCAGTGCATATAACAGTTGGCAACACCCTGCGTATATTTATTCGTTTAGTAATTGAACAATTTAAATCTTTGCGCTTTGGCTAGCCAAAGTCAAAGTCAAGTTGCGGCCAAGCGCAGCGCAGACAAAACGCTTTAGAAGACACTTGAGCAGCTGCTGGAAGGAAAACCCATTTTGACATTGTGATTTTGCTTTCGTTTTTTTATTTTTTGGTGAGCGCAAGGATTATCACTCAAGTTCATTATGAGGCATGCCCCGATAAGGCGCTAGTGTGCGTGTGTGTGTGTGTGTGTGTGTGTGTGGTGTTGTGTGGCTCAAGTGCTGGACGTCGCAGCAGAAGCTGAAGGTCGCCGCTTGTCAAGGCAAGGGCAAGGATATAAGCTAAAGCATAATGCCAAGATTGTGTGTATACACACATAGGAGATTGAGCCATAAAAATTGTGTGCGGCAAATGGGATTTAAATTACCAGCGCACAGAAGTTGCAACTTAGGAGCAGGCGCAGAGAGAGAGATAGAGAGAGAGAGGGAGAGGGAGAGGGAGAGCGAGTGTGAGCACCGACAATGGCAGCGCTTTGTGCTTGGCAGTGCCATGCGGCGTATGAGCAATATCTCAATATTGCTCATACGCAGCATGCCACACAAATCACGCTTTGAAGTGTATAGACACGTATATATGCGCGCATATCTGTGTATATGTATATGTATACTTATTGAATGCTTTTGTTAGCCACTTGAATTTTATTGGCAACACACACACACACACACACACACACATACGCACAACTTTAACAATGCGCGCTGTTCAGTTCATATTTGAGTTTGAGCAAAGACTTTTGGCTTCTGGCAAAATCAAAATGTAAACTGCTTTTGGCTTTTATTTGCCTTGTCTTTTAGGCCATATATTAAGTTCGTCTCTGCTGCTGCCATATTATCGCATAGGTTTAGTAAATTGTTCGTTGTTTGCCTTTCGCTCTTGGCTGCGTCGACTAAGTGCGCTGCATTTGTGTGAAACCCTAGTTCAAGTCTTGACTTTTGACAATTCGCCTCGTGTCAGGTCTTCACTTAGTTTTAGCCCACATTTATGACAACATATATTTATGCATGTGCCATCTATTATGCATAAATGTTTTGTTTACTCAGCCTAACCTTCTATTGTTCAAATATTGACATCTCAACAACGCTTTTTTCTTGTTTGCATTATAAACAGAGGCAGCTTCCAATGCCCAAACAAGAAGTTCTTTCTACTCGCTTAACTTGCACATAAATATTATGATGGATGTTCTCACCAGTTCTTTATTGACTCTAACAACAATTGTTGTTTGTCCGACTAATTCACATAGCTAAGCTACCTTGTTTGCACATTTATATACAGCGTATAATAGTTGTATTTATAATAATTGCATAAACTTTGCGCTCTTCTAAAGTTTTTATAAAATGCATAAAATATTATAATGCCAACTCATCTGAAATAAGTGACAGCCGGAACAACTTTGCGCCGCAATTGCAAGTTTTGCGCAACAAACATGGAAAAATACATTTAGTTTTTATTTGAAAATTACATGAAATCTCTTTGGCAGTTCTCAACTGTTTTTCGAGTGGGCGCCACAAAGAGCAAAAACTTGTTAAAGTTTTCGTATTTCCTCCCCCTCTATTCCTATTACCAGTTCAAATTGTATGCCCCAAGGTATAGACTATATGCACGCAATGTTCTGTCTACTTTTATTGGCTATGTAATGACCTGATGATAAGACCTTTGACCGCCCGCAACCCATGAGGTCCTTTTACTCATGCAGAAAACTGGCTCGTGCTAGAGATTTGAGAATTGGTCGGTCCCCATTTAAACTTGTATGAGTTTACATGAAATATATTCCAATTAGCCTTCGTGCGTTTGCTCGAAACAGTTAATTTTCAGTGTTAAAAAACGGTTGCATAATTGCGCCTTACAGGCGCAGTTCTGAAAATTTCTTTACAACTAAATGGACAAAGTTTTTCCCACTCAAAAGCGAATTACCTTTTGCGATTTTTGCGAATTAAATTAAGTGCATTTTATATTACTTGGTATTTTTAGTATATATGTAGTAGGTATATTTACAAAGTGGTTCTTTCTTGGTATTTTACTTATTGCCTTTCTATGCGATTTTCATGAATTCAACTAAGACTTTTATATATTCGTGCTTACTTTATTTACTTTTAAATCGAATTAAAAGGCTTTTCGACTTACACACAAGCTCACTCTCTCTCTCTCACTCACGCGCTTTCCTTCTCTCACATAAAACTCACCTTTCTATGCGATTTTCATAAATTCAAGTACTGCCTACAGGCACTCATGGCTTTTAGTGTATTTTAAAGCATTTTGAAACGTTTTACACTTTTTTTTCAACTGCCTTAACAACAAACATCAACTCTTTTGTACACTTTAGTCCTACTGCAAAAAGTACCCAACAACGCCAAGCAACTGAAAGGATTGCGGAAAATGTCAAGTTTACGGAAAACCACGGCGGCTTTGATAAGGCGCACAACGTACTCCGCGACGACAACGCTGCTGCCCGGTGCCGGAGGCGCTGGCGGTGCGGTCGAAGCAGCCGCTGGTGCTGCACTGCCCCATGATGGTGTGGGTGTGGCAACGGAAATTGAAAAATCAATTGCGTCTGGAGCGCTGCAGCGACAGCGACAACAACAACAACAGAAGCAGCAGCAACAGCGGTTAAATTCCTCAGCTGACAGGTAAGATCTCTCGGAAGCAGTTCGTGTCGCACTCTCTAACGCGCTCTTTGCAGAGGCGCCACAGCAGCAGCAGCAGGAACAACAGCAGCAGCAGCAATAGGTGCAACAGCAACAACTGCATCTGCTGTACGTCCCTATGCGGAGGTGCCCGGCCCGTATCCGTTGCCATTGATTGGCAATTCCTGGCGCTTCGCGCCGCTAATTGGTTAGTTATACTTTCGGATTAGCACAGTAGCACACACAGACACCCTGTTGCTTATAGACAAATCATTTTCACAGGCACGTACAAAATAAGCGACCTCGACAAGGTGATGCACGAGCTGCATGTCAACTATGGCAAAATGGCCAAGGTGGGCGGTCTGATTGGACATCCGGATCTGTTGTTTGTGTTCGATGGCGACGAAATACGCAATATATTCAAAAAGGAGGAGGCCATGCCGCACAGGTGAGCAGAGCTGCGCGTGGATGCCAAGCGCGTGTTTGGCTGGACAGTAAACAACAAGATTTACACGTGCATATTGCAAAAGTCTGACTTTGCCGCCCGAGCAGCGAAATTTCATGTGCTCTGATATTTTGCGTACTTCCAGCTAGTGTTTAATATTTAATGATTAGGTTGCTCGTATACGGCATTGCAGAAAAAGTTGCAATTTCGACAGTTAAACTTGCCTAGGTGCTACAATTTTTAAATGACATTCAGCGAAACACTGTTATATACTTTATGTGGGTGAAGAATAGGAAAAATGTTAACATGCAGAAAATTATTTAAAAACAAAATACAGAAAGGAAGATTGAAAAAGGCTGAAGGCTAACTGAAATATTCATTAGAACAATATATAACATAAACAAGGCCTTTAACATGCATGTTATGATGTTAACATAACATATGTACACAACATGTATGTTAACCTGCAGCTTAAATGGCTCTTTAAGCATCAAGTGTGAGGATGAAGAACGACGAAGAAAACCTAAATGAAGACTGACGCATAAACTGAAATATGATTGACCTAATAAAGAAAGAGGAGGTTGTCGAGTTGTTAAATAAAAATAAAGTGACCCTGGAAGACAATTAGATGCATCTAAAGCCAACTAAAAGAGAAGGCCAATCACAAGGAAATTCACAAAAGAATGTTAAGCGAAAAGCCTAATTGTGACATTGAGCAGACATTTTTGCGACATTAACAGAACAGTTAAATGGAAAACAAAAATCTATTTTCATAAGCAAAAAAGCTAAATAATCTTGACAATATTGAAGAACTCGCAACTGATCATAAATGAGACTGAGATGTTCAACGAGACATGCGAAGACATCAATTGCGTTGTGGGAAATGCTAAAATGAGCCTTAATATATATGTTTTCCAATTGAGTACAGTTAGCATTACATAAATATTAATGCCATGAAGGTAATTCGAATGCGGCACAGTTGCAGCAGAAGTCGGCTTAAATGAATGCACATTAATTGACATGTGTAATTTGCCACATGGTTGCACTTAAGCAGCAGCCACTGTGATACAGCAGAGCCCACCCACACACACACACGCCCAAACACACACACACACACACAAATACACACAGATACAAATACACATGCACATGATATCCTTGTGCTGTGCGCAGAGCTACGTTTTAATTTGCCTTTCGGGCTGCCTTTGCACAGCTGAGAGCAGAATGAAGAAATGTGTTTATTATTTATGCGCATATTGCATTAAATTCATAATTTCATTATTGACGCATGTAGGCGTCCGCTTCTGCATGTGTGTGTGTGTGTGTGTGTGTGTGTGTGTGCGTGTGTGTGTGTGCGTGGCATGAATGACAGTTGCTCAGAGAGGCGACTGCGCAATTAGCTGGCCAATGCAAAGGATTTTGTTACGGTCTGCCATTTTGTTGGTTAATTAATACGTAATTATATTGCCATTGGGCAACGTTACGTGCACAATTTGGCCAATTAGAATGTGTGGCAGCTGATTTAAAGGCCGCAACGAAATTAAACAAAACTCGATGCAGCTAACAAGGCCTAAAGCAAAGACAAAACAAGCAAAAAACAGGCAAAAACTTTCACTCAGTCGCGTTGTAGGCCTGAAAGATTTTGTGAAGCAAAAAGCTGCTTCACAAAACGCGCAAAATTAAAGAAAAGAAGAAGCAGAAAAAAATTGAATAAAAAATGCGCCGCCAATGGAAATAAATAGTTAGCTATTTTTTGTTTTCGTAGCTTATGAATATGAATTTATCTTTTACTTTTTTTTTCTTCTTCTGTTTTTCTGTACGCCAAAGAAAGCCAAGATTTGCCAAACGTGTTAAGCTTTCTTTTATAAAACATTTGATATGTGTGCGTTTTTTTGTGCTCTCCCATTTGGCCATGAACCAATTTATGTGCCAGTTATGTTGAAGATTTGTATAGCAAACTATATATACAAATAATAATCATCAAATAGACGCGGCGTCGCGACAGCTTCAAGCGAGCGCGCGCAAAAAATAGCCGCAAGAAATAAATGTTTTGTATATATTGTCAGCATGGGCGCTGAAATTGGCAAGTCATCATTAAAAAGTTGTAGACGCACGAGACAGAGACAGAGAGAGAGAGAGAGAGAGGAGAGAGAGGGGAGAGAGAGAGGGAGAGAGAGGGGGAGAATAGCCAATATATTGACATAGACGCGATGCGTTAAGGTGTGCAAATGTTTAAAGATTGAAAGATTGATGAACGCCGCAGCGCTAATTGATTGATATACGCACACAGCAAAAGCAAACAAAGCGCAAATTGACCAAACGACCGACTGACTGACTGACTGATTGACTGACCGATTGACTGATTGACAGATGAAGACATTCCAGCACTCAACACTTTGCGTGTGGGCTGGCCACAGACAAAAAAAAAGTAAAAACCTTTCGTATTTTATGTCTCGCATAACTTGAACACACAGAAAGTACGAGTGTGTGTGGGAAAAACGCATAAACTTAAGATTAGATTCAGAGATGTTGTTGTTGTTGTTGTTGTTGTTATTGTTGTTGTTGTTGCTGACAGTTGTTAAAGCAACAACACAGACAAGTTGTCTTGTCTCTGCTCAGTTCGGAACAAGATTCGGTTGTTTGTCAACTCGTTGGCCTAAAATTTCCAAATTTATATCTAACGCACGTCGACTTCTGCCACACAATTGTCGCACACATAAAGATCATAAATAAATGCATAATATTTCAAAATGCAATAATTTATTGCATTTGAATGTGCAATGCAGCGCTTTTCAAGTTTTTGTTGACCTTTCAGAGGTCAGCAGCGACATCTGCATGCAAATGAAATGCATTTTACATATGTTTACAATTTGTATGCATATTTTTTGTTGTACAAATATGTTTGTTGTTGTATTTGGATATATATTCCACCTTGGCAGGCTGGCAAAAGGTCTCAAGTGGGTGTTAAGCTTCGTTCTTTGGATAAGAAAGTTCTCTTGAAAGGGTTGCAGAAACGTAAAAGAATAGAAAATGAAGTTGTTGTTATTAAACTATCGATAGATTACATGTTCATTAACAGAATATAGTCTATTTATTGCCTATGGCAGCTATATTATATAGTTAAACTAAGCGACTTTGACATAATTGCTGCCTGTTGTAAAGATACAGATAATTATAAGAAGAGACATATGATTACAATCAAAGTTAAGATAGTATTCATAGCATATAATTGTAACGCATCTTAAAGTCAAACCAGTTTCATTCAGCGATCAAATTATCAAACACTTTCGCAACATGGTCAACAAAGATAGGGTTGACCCTTCAGAGCAGCGATGGAGATAGATAGATCCGAAAAAACCGTAGAAATGTGTCAGAAACTGGTTTTCCAGTTTGAGAAATAACTATTTTAATGTGCTTGGCTAAGCATTTTATAGCAGTTTTTGGGAATTGGTAGACACAATCAGACTGGCAGACTCAGAATTGAGCTCAACTATTTGAACTATTTGAAGTAAAGAAGCGTCAAATATAGAATATGGAGCATAAAAGTTAACATAGCATTCGATGTGTGGATATTTTAGCTGGCAAGTACAGCTGTGCAGAAGAACTTTTAGTTTTCAAATGAAAAATGCATTTCTATTAAAAAAAAGTCTTATATGTTATCAACAAATGTTTCTAGATAGCAAATGATTAAGCAAGATCAACATTCTTAGCTTAGAAAGCGAGCGTTTAGGAAATGTGATGAATAGAAAGTGTAAAGACAACTTTTACGATCAAGCATTGCGAGTTTCTGTAAATCAAATATAATTACAATCGTTAAAGAAAGTTTGTTTAGCTGCACATATTCAAATGGCTGCTCTGCAGTGAATACCCCTAATGCGTATGCGTGTGTGTGTATTTGTTCTCTGCTTGGGCAAATTGCACAGTGGCTAAGTAAATAAAGTCGCATGACTTTTATTTTATGCCATTTAATTGAATATTGTTGCCTGGGGCAACACAACACAAAACAAAAAAAAAACAAAGAAAAGGCAAATAGACAAAGAGGCCGAATAGATACGGCAGCTACACCCTACTAGCCGTGACACCCTGCTATAAAATGCGAGCTGCGGTATTTGCCAGCTGAAGTCGTAAAACAAAATAAAATGCGACCATTTTTATACGTCGCAATAATGCAAATATGAGCGCGAACATCAACAAGATACACAAATGTATCTGCGAGTCATCATTTTAGCCGGTTTTCTGGCTTTCTGTTCCGTTTGTTTGATGTGTCGCACGCGAGAAATTCCTATGTGAAATTCCGATTGTAATGTGAGTTAAGTTTATGTCAAAAGCCAAGGCTGAGCCATGAGCTAAAAACAACCTATTTGACATCATGTCTCAAATTGCGCACACGCCGCGTTGCCCGCCTAAACATAAGTATATATGCTTATATATATCTTCTGGTTCTTATTCCTGGCAGACCCTCGATGCCTTCGCTGCGACATTACAAGGGTGAGCTGCGACGCGACTTCTTTGGCGATGTGGCTGGTCTAATTGGCGTGTAAGTATTACGTTGCATTTGGCAAAGGGCCGCAACACTTACCCGCCCACTTACCCTCCCTCCCATCCACTCACAATTAGGCACGGTCCCAAGTGGGAGGCCTTTCGCCAGGAGGTGCAACAGATTCTGCTGCAGCCGCAAACCGCCAAGAAATATATACCCCCACTGAATGATATAGCCAGCGAGTTTATGGTGCGGTAAGTTGGCATGACATAATAGCCAGGCAGCTCATTATATAATCCCGTTGCCCCTTTGCCAAATAGCATAGACGAGATGCGGAATGAGCAGCAGGAGCTGCCTGATAACTTTTTGCACGAACTGTACAAATGGGCGCTCGAATGTAAGCCAAGAAAATGTTGTTGTTACGCGACAGTTGAACTAAATAAGGGAAGAGCTTATATCTTTATCCCTTGCAGCTGTGGGTCGCGTCTCGCTGGACACACGACTCGGCTGCCTGAAGCCAGAGGGCAGCGCCGAGGCGCAACAAATTATTGAGGCAATCAATACGTTCTTCTGGGCGGTGCCGGAGCTGGAGCTGCGCATGCCACTGTGGCGCGTCTTTCCCACGAAAGCCTATCGCAGTTTTGTCCGCGCTTTGGATCAGTTTTCCGCGTAGGTTGAGCCACGCCTACCCATCTCTTCTTTTTTTCTTTTTTATTTATTTGACTGATTTATCGCTGCAGCATTTGCATGAAGAACATCAGCCAGACCATGGACAAGGCCGATGCGGACCAGGCACAGCATGTACCCAAAAGCGAGGCGGACATCTCCATAGTGGAGCGCATCGTGCGCAAAACGGGCAATCGAAAATTGGCAGCTGTCCTGGCCCTGGATCTGTTTCTTGTCGGCGTCGATACGGTAAGTAATTGTCCTAAGAGCAACTCAAGGCCAAAAACCATTTGGTTATACAAATTATTAGATTGTACAGCTTCAAATATTCTTTAGGCCAATCAAATATATTTCAGACAATCTAATGGGAATGTGTCGGACGTGTTCGGCATTGCGAGCTTCAAATCATTGCGATCGAATAGACGGAATTTCAATTCTTGTAGATTTAGTCGAGTTCTTTCTTTCTTTCTCTCTGGTTCTGGTATCGAAATGCTAAACAGGCTTCTAGATTATTTATAAAGTTTAACAGCTAAACTCTAGAGAAAATATGCTAGATATACTTAGTCTGATCTTTGATTCTATTTCGCTAGTTCTTAGACTTTATGTTCTTTACTCCAAATGGAGCTTTAGATGAAATGGACAAATTCAAACCCATAAAGCATAAAATTCTTGATATCTTAGACGTAACTTTTTGATTCTCTTTATATACTTATATGTACAGCCTATTCAGCATATCTGTTAAAAGGGTTTTTATATATCATGAGTTATCAGTAGATAGGATAGTTTCTTTTTCCACTTAAAGCCTTGTTTCATAGCCATAGCATTATAAACAATGACAGCATGGATAACTGACTATGTGTTTATATCAGCGTAATCTATGCTAGATAATCGAATGACACAATCATCATTTGTATAATGCCAGGCTATAAATAAAGCTCATTAGGTAATTAACGGGCAAACTGTGAAATATACCATATATATTTATATATCGGCAACGCCCTGTCCCCCTGGCTTACTTGCAGACCTCGGTGGCGGCCTCGTCGACCATTTATCAATTGGCCAAGAATCCGGATAAGCAGCAGCGTTTGTTCGAGGAGCTGAAACGTGTGTTTCCAACGTGCGATGCGCAAATCAATCAGCATGTCCTTGAGCAGATGCCCTATATGCGGGCCTGCGTCAAGGAGACGCTACGGTAGGTGCAACAGCTCAGCCCACGCAGATTAAATAAATATCCGACTTAAATATGTATATGCGTGTATATTCTCAGCATGAAACCGGTTGTCATTGCAAATGGACGCAACTTGCAGGCGGATGCAGTTATTAACGGCTACCATGTGCCGAAGGGCGTAAGTAGGCGTGGCCGTAACGATAACTGATTGTTAATACATAACCTTTTGGTCCCCCACATGCAATGCAGACGCACGTCATCTTCCCACATCTGGTTGTTTCGAATGATCCAACATATTTCCCGGAACCGAAACGTTTTCTGCCCGAACGTTGGCTCAAACAGGGCGCAGGTGAGTGAAAGGGTGGGGGGGAATGGTCGTTGGTGCTTGTTAGTTGTAACGCTTTTTTTTGTTGCATTTCAGCTGAAGGCTGCCCGCATGCCGGCCAGAAGATACATCCCTTTGTGAGCCTGCCATTTGGCTACGGGCGTCGCATGTGCGTGGGTCGACGTTTTGCGGAAATCGAGCTGCATACGCTGCTGGCCAAGGTGAGGTGTCACGAGATTGGGGCGGGATGAGGGGCCAATTTTAATTGTCTCTCGTTATTGCAGATCTTTCGCAAATACCATGTTTCGTATGACTCGGACGAATTCATTTATCGCGTCAACTCCACGTACATACCGCAATCGCCGTTAAATTTCAAACTGACACCGCGCGACGAGTAGCAGGACGAGCGGGCCGGTTGAGGACTTGCAGCTGCCACAGCTGCCACAAGATACTGTGACACACACAACAAGGCGGCTGTGTGATATTTTTAGCGGAACGCATTACTTTTTTGCTGCTGTTTGCTTTTCATTTGGTTTAACTGTCACGCGTTTTTCTTTTTCTCTAATTAAGCAAATGGGCTTGAGATACAAATGTATCTGCAAGTGTGTATCTTTCAGCTTGGACAGCAGCTAAGCGCTTGTATATATTTATGTATTCGTGTTAGTCATCAATTTAGTTTTACTGTACGCAACCAAAAGTCGTAGCCAATAAAGAGCCAAAAAGTATGCAACACTTTTTGTCCATTAATCATGCATATAAACATGAGCGGAATGCAATGGGAATGGAACACAGACAACAGCGTAGAAGAGAAATTGTCTTGCCAACGATTATTCACTGGGATTATGTGTCTAATGTGCGATATCTACGCTGGATAATGTACACACACATATATATATATATATATATGTATATAAGGTATTATTCTTATGATGAATTCAAGATTAATTGAAGCGAGCTTTTATGCTGGCCATTTGCAAGTCGAATAAGTTCAAGGTCATGAGCAATGTCGAATTTACTTTGACAACATTTTCAAACTTTGTGAAGCAATAAAAACATTAACTTCAGTTAATATGTGAATCCAGTTTGTCGACTGTCGCACATAAAAGAATGCCAGAAGAAATCAATACGATTTTATAGTAAAGGAGGCACTATAAACCATTTTTAATTAGGCCTCTGAGCGTAAAACGTTTACGAATGTAGTAGAAAGAAGAATCGAGAAGAATAATTTATAATATGTACAGAGTATACATATATATAGCTTAACAGCACAGAGAAAAGGTTCGAATGCATTAACAGATTTTGAATAGAAGGCAACAGAAACGTTTACGAATGCCAGACAAAGCGGAATTGAAGAGATTACACGAGTAGAAAGTTTACTCAAACAAGGTTTAGGTAGATCAACGCTTGCTCTTCATCATAGAAAGATACATTTAAATGATGAGTAGATCAAAGTTAACTACAATTGACAGCGGTCTACTTGAGATTGAGGATTGGTTTACACCCACACATATAAATATTCACAATAATCTATTGAAAAATGTGCTACTCACTATTTAGCGGAATCATTCAATTGATATTCGTTGCTGCGCGAGAAGCATTCCTGGACGCCGGCATCAAGCCAGAGCCGCTTCATGGCGGCCAGCAGCTCCTCTGAGAAGGGTTCGGTATCGTGCATGCGTTGGCACACATCGAACACCATTTTCGCATCGCTCTGCAACAAAACAAACACAAAAAAGAGATAAGGAAAAGATATTTGAGTACGTGATGCAACATTCGAGGTTCAACGCTTACCTCCCGCTCGTTATTGCTATACTGAATACTAAGAGTTGGCATGGCTCGCAATATTGCAACTAATGATTGTATTGTGTTGCTGTAGACAACCGGTCGATATTGTTTAAAGTCCTCCGCAGTGAACCCGCTCTCGTGAATGATTTTCATTTGTTTGACTATTGTGCTTTTGCCCGATTCACCGGCGCCTGCAAATAAGAAAGATACAAGATAAGATACACAACTTTGAAAGAAACGACAACAGCAAATTATTAGAATGTGTTTTATATTCGTGCATTAAATACCCTTGTTTTATAATGAGCTGATAAGTCTTGGCATATTATACGGTTTTTATTTCATTTATATATATAATAGTTTTGGCAATGCTTAAAACAAGTTCATGTTTATTCACAAATCTTACATTAACTCCAAATTTTGAGAGATTCTCTCTAAGTCAGATCAAAAATTGACTAGGAGAAACCTTATTCGCATCATTACTCAAGAGAAACTAGAGAAACTGAAAAATATTAAATCTAGCAATCTATTTGAGCTTTAAGTTTGTAATTGGTTTAGTTTTCATTTCTGATAAAAGCCATAGTTTTTTCAGACTTCAACTCAAGTTTTGCCAAACATTCGCAATTTAAGTCGTAGGATTTTCGAATAATGAAAATTGACAATAACTATGTTGGATAAAGAAATTATATTAAAACTTGCAAGTAGCAGAAACTTAGCTCAATAAAATTGCATGCACTTGTGCAGAAGATTTGAGGTAAAACTTTTAAGCTAAGAAGGAGGCACAATAGAGCTTGTTATTTGGCTAACAATAGCTCATAGATAAGACAATAGATAAATCAATTACTGTATTCGGTCGAAAGTTTCAAGAAATCGTTACAAATTTATACAAAAGCTTAATCTGGCTTCAATTTGGACCAATTCTCCCGTAAGTCATAGAAGTTATCTCTACATACTTTATATTTTGATCAAAATAGCTTTCGAACTTCTCAGAATAAAAGCAGAAGGCTTGAGCAACAGTTTAATATCTCAGAGCACATTACATACTTCACCACAGCGTCAATATACCCAACAAAATAGTTGGAAGAGTATATATATATTTTTTTTTGCTATGGCAAATCGCCTCAAGTCTGTGTGGCAAAGATGTAAAGTGCAAAATACAGAAGGCGTCTGATTATGTGCAGTGACGCAGAACGGGCACTCAGGGCAGAGCAAGTGGCCTGCTGGTGAGAGGGAGGGTAGGGGGTGGTAGTGGGCGAGTGGGTGAGGGTGGCAAGAGGGGGTTATAAATATTTATACACAGATTACAAGTGCATAGTTCGTAGTTGTTGAGCACTAAATGTGTGCGCTTTGTATTATACAAGTAGAGCTTAATGGCCTTTAGCACACGCAACACACACACACACACACACACACACACACACACCGCAACACACACACTCACACACACACACGATTATCATTATCATGATCATCATTATGATAGTCATCATTATCATCATCAGCATTGAGCAGTCATCTCGGACTTGGCTGTCGGCTGTGAGGCAGCTCAACAGTTGCGCTGACAAAACAAAGGATTAATTGTAGCTCGCGTTGCTTCTCGTTCTTCTTCTGGTTCTGGTCAACTTAGGTGCTCTACGTCCCGAAATAGCTCTAGTTGGGTCTAGCTTATGGTTTTCTGTTGGCTTAACGAACATATTAAACTAGCTTTAATTTCGCCACCCGTTTGCTGCGAACTTCTGCCGCTTGTTTGCATCTCGTGTCTAATTTTAGCTGCTTTCATTCCACGCGCTCTGCACAATTTGTGCAATTTTCCCCCCTCCCTATTTTTCATCAGAATTTTCCTACTCGTTTTTTTTCTTCCTTCTTTTTTCATAATTGAGTGGGCTGTTTTTGCTTTTGCATGCACTTGTTGATAAACTGTGCATTTAAGTCAGCTGGAAAATGATTGCCACAAATTATATTTATTAAGGATTCTGCAGAATTTTCTAATTTGTTGTTCGACGCATTTGAAATAAGCATGAATGCATGTTTAGAGAGCTCAATTAATTAACTTGTGTTAGTTTATTTATCCACATCTAAGTAACTATTTATGTCTTAATGATATCTGGCCAAATGGAAAGCCTTTCCCTATATATTTACCAAATGCATAAAAGGCAAATGAAATACAATGCAAATATCAATCGAATAGAGGTCTTTCGGGAACTTTCGAGCGCTGCGCTATTTATGACAATCAAAGGGAATTTCCGTTTAAGCACATTCCAAATGTTGGCTCCATTAAGCACTGCGCTATATATAGAGTTGACTATACGGAAAGGGTCTTTACCCGTGCGCGCCTCGTTTACATGTCGGACTCTGTCCGTAAATTGTTTAGTTTTGAGGTTTTTGTTTTGTTCTGCTGTGAAATATAAGTTCAATGCGCTGGCAATGTAATTGTTCAGAAATGTATTTCGATTCAAAATATATGTGTGTGTGTATATGCAACAATTCTGTGAATGCAGCCAATGAAGAACTTTCGAATCCATAACAATCAACTCGGGAGTTGAGCAAATGGATCGCCAAGTTTATCTAGCTCAACTCTTGAAGGCGTTGTTTATGGCTGCAGGCATGTTAAATTAATGAGATGTTTGGATGGGAAGTGAAGGCGAGTGCTTAAATTTAATGCCTACGTAAATTGCATAAATAGTCCAAGCAGGACAGATGGAGAGAGAGGGAGAGAGAGGGGCACACAATGCGAGCGGGGTCGAGGCAAAAGTTTAGTTCTTGTTTGATTATTATTATTATGAATTTGTGCTCGATTTTGAATACGCACACGCGCACACAATACACCCAAACTTATTTTAAATAAACACTTTTCCAGTGTGAGAAAAGTAAACACACGCACACCACACACACACACACACACACACACACACGCACAGGCACACACATGGAATCGCTGAGCAGAATTTAACATTTTGTACAAACACGCAAAACTGTCAGAAATTAAATCTTTTGCGAGACGGACGCTGATATTTGCAAGAGGAAATTAAATGAAATACAAAAAAATATAAACATCAGCCAAAAAAAAAAGCCCCAAAATGAAAATTGGGGGGAAATGAAACACACACACAAGCACACAGAGCGAAAAAGAGGGCCATGTCTTCAAATTATGAATATTACTCGTTTATGTGCGAATGTGTGCTCCACAAATTGCCTTAGAGCTGAACACAGCTGAAAGCTAGCCCAAAAGATACCCTGTAAACATATGCTAAGTGAACTATATGTGGGGGATATACGATGAATATGCCCTAAAAGCCCGTTTACTTGGAACATTATCAGTAGGTTATAACTGTTTCTGTCTGTTACCTTTTCCTATACCCTTTTTCTATACCCTTTTTCTATACTCTTTCCAAATGAGAGGGTCATAATAACCCTTAGCTTCTATTCTGGCCGAAAGCTTTACTCATTAGCTTAGATCTATGTCGATATTAAGATTTTCTTGAACAAAACCTCTTTAATTTAGCCTTAAACTTACTATAGCTTAGCTTTGTTTTAAAATCTAGTAACATTAACTAAACTCTATGAAGAATGAGCTCAAATTTGACTTGTACCCAGGCTAAATTCCACATTATTTTGTGTTCTTCATTAAGCAAAGCATGTTTTATGCATAAAACGAGTCAGTTATGAAATGTTACATTCTCTAGAAATTTTGCTCATTTTATGAATAACTCTTGTTATTCTATTTATTCATCATTTATATTCCGCATAAAACCGATTACCTGGAATTAGTTAGCAAATATAAAGATATTGTTATAGAGAAACGATTTCAAGTAAATCACATTTGAGCAATTCCTTTTCCTTTTCATCCTAAATCTAAAATAGATGTTCTTGGCTTATGGCAAACATTTCAATTGGTCTTGCAGAAGTATTCAACCGAATCGTAAAGACAACTTTCTTAGGAATTATGCAGATAATTCGTTTTCATAGCACATTTTGAGTCTAATTGATTCTCTAGAAATACTTTACAGCAACTATAAAATCATATTAAATCATTAAAAGTCTATCGAGAGCCCGAGGGGTTGGAGAAAATCAATATAACATTAAGATTCTATTTTTATGCGGTATCTAAGTGCCTTGCAGACCAAATGCTTGAGTCATTACGTTTCCAGTTAGTTGGCCATAATATAATTGCAGTTTGCAATCAACGATTGCCGGTGCAAAGCAGGCGCATCATAAGCACACACACACACACACCCACACACACACACACTCGCCCGCCCGCACATACAGAGAGTTAGGAGAATTCACACCCACACCCGTTGGTTGACCTTGAACTTTAGCAAATTGTCTGAGCATGAAAATATGTTATTGTGATTATTAGATTTAAGGCATTTACATATGGCAACAACAAGCAAATGTTGCTGAGCGAAAATAAATAATGAAAATAACAAACTTTGGTTAAATTACGCGTGTGGCACGTCCAGCAGCAGCGGCAACAGCAGGACAGCTCGTTAATGCCACTTGCATGTGTGGCAGGGGCGCAGCTTTGAATTGATATGCAGAGCCGAGCAGCCGCTAAGTATGCTATGGTAATTACGCGGGGGCAGAGGCCTAACAAAGAGTGAGAGGGGGCGCTAAGTACCCACTGTCAGAACTCACCCAAGAGCAGCAGCTTAATCTCCTTGGCAGCCTGGATGCCATCCTCTTTGAGATTACGCTCGATCAGGCGGCTCCTGGCGGCTGCGGCTCGCTCCTCGGCAGACTGTGCGCAGCCCATGGTGCGTATTGCCTCGACGCAAAACGTTTTGAAGGTCGTTTGATATCGGCCAAATCAATGGCCGAACACGCGGGGGGGCAGAAGTGAAACGGAAATTAACAAACAAATAAACAAGCCCAACCAACTAGCTGGCCCACACTCTCAGCTGCTCAGCTGAAAATTGTTTTCTTTCGGTTTTTTTCTCCTCTTGTCTTTTTTACAATTTTTGTTTACAATTGCGATTAAGAATGTTGAACTGTGTTACACTCGCTTACACTGCGCGAATTTCGGGGTGACAGATCGAGAAAGAGAATGGAATTGGAATTGATTATTTATTTGCGTACACTTGTCAGCGGGTGACATAACCGAACAACAATTGAATCTATGCGCATTTGTTGACAAACAGGAGGCAGGATCCCAGGACAAGAGCCGAGACACGTTCGCTTGCCATGCGGATGCTGCACGAAATGAGTCGACGATTTGAACGATAAAACTTCGCGCCGCGTGCTTTTTGCCAACAACCTACCCGAAGCTGCAACCAGCTGGCAAAATGTAACGATAGACAGAGAGAGGGGGAGAGAGAGAGAGAGGGGGAGAGAGAGGGGGAGAGTGAGTGGGAGAGAGAGTGCGAGTCCAAGCGAGAGCGAGTTCGAAATCGAACTTTTTCGTGCAAAGCTTTTGAAAGTTTTGTGCTTTTTGACTCCTAGACAAAAAAAAAGAAACTAGAAAAAAAATACAAGTTGTAATAGAAAAGAAATACAATTAGCGCATATACAAGATTTTTGGCTAGATTGGCAAGTCATAGGCCAGGGGCGGGGGTAAGGGCGGCAGGTGGTATACAACCATACGACATGTTGTGCTTGCAACTAGAGCCTTGACAAACACACACACACACACACACACTCGCGCACGCACACACTCGCACACGCACAACACGCATACGCAGCGTGTGACCAAAACCAAAAACAAAAAAATCAATAAAACACGCTAGCGAAACACATTGAAAGTTGCTTTATAGGCAAAACGATATTGCATATCGGATAAGCATATATATATAAACTGTATTTATATATATATATATGCATAGACGATTATTATGAGTGGCCATAAATAATATTGATAGACAAATGAATGGCGGGGCATATTGTTATATGCAAAATGCCCATGGACATGACCAAGAGTTTTTTTTCCCAATTCGCTAGCTGGTCTTACAAGTGGCCATAAACACATTCACACACAGATCTAAGAGCAAGAGAGAGGGCAAGAGAGAGAGAGAGAGAGAGAGAGAGAGAGAGAGAGGGAGGGCGGCAGAACGTTTGGTAGGTGTTGGGGTTGATTGGGCGGCCGGAGGGGTTGCTTATTCTGACGCAAAGCAAATAGCAAGTGCGAATGCGAATGCGAGTACTTTGCTGCTGTTCATATTGTTGTTGCTACAGTTTTTCTTTTTTTTCGTGAAAAGCACGGAAAATTGAAATTTTCTTTGCTTTCTGATTGTTTTTTTTTGCTGCCTTCTTCTTTTGTTTATTGTTGTTGCACGCTTCCAGCACAGCATGCAGCACAAAATTATGATTCATGCGCGTAAAAATTCAAGAAAAATTCGTGCGAAACAGCCAACAAAAAATTTTCTTTAATTTTCGCGTGCAATTAACGAGCTATTATCGAGCACTTGTCGCGTCTGATATATATCTAAAGGGCGCGCAAAAATTCAATTGTTGTTTAACGATTTATATTCCGAAGGTTTTCTTTTAAAGATTTTCACAATTATTAATTCAAGTTTTGCAGCTTTTTTTTTTTACTTTATTTGTATTTTATTTTATTTTTGACTTTGACACGGTGTGAAAATTCGCGTGAATTTCTTCTTTTTCTTTTCCTTTATTTTGTGCTTTTGGACGATTCGGTTCGCTCTTAAACTAACCAACTGACTGAGTTGGCTGGAGCTGGCGCTGGACTCGCTGGACTTAACGAACGAACTGGCAAATGGAGCCGCCCTAAACGCGCCTGCACGTACTCACCAGCGCGCGCTCTCTCGCTCACACTCACACTCGCACGCACACGCACAGCTGCAGCGCAGCCGAAGTCGAAGCTTTACAGAAATACACATACACATTAGTGAATGGACTGGCGAAGCTTTGCGGCGCGCGTGTGGGAGAGTGGGAGCGAAAGCACAAAGCGCGCGCATGGCAAGGAGCTTGTGAGTGGCTGACAGGCTGGAATGTTCGAAAAAGCACAAAGGCGAGAGAGTGCGCTACGCAGTGAGAGAGAGAGAGGCGTGAGTGGGTGAGAGAAGGAGTGGGGCAGAGCATATACATGTGTATAAGTGAGCGCGCGCTGCAATTGGTTTAGTCAATGCGGGCAGCGAGTGTCAAGCAGCGAGTGCGACAAGGCAAGGACAACAACAGCAACGAGTGTGGCCCACGCAAAACACACACACACACGCACACACACACATAGAGGGAGGCATGCTATTTTAAAGCCAGTTTTAGGCAGCTTAGCTTCTAAACGGCTGACAATTAGGCAGCCATTGGGCCCGCCAGCTGCCCCAGCTAGCATCCGGCCCAAAAGCAGCGAGTGCGGAGAATGACGAACGTTGACAGCCGACAGGACGAGTATTTTGACCGGAAAACGATACCGCCAACAAAAACAACAACTACTGCCGCCGGCGGCAGATTAGATAAAAAAAAAATAGAAGTAAAGAATTGAAAAAATTGAGGCCAATTGATGGCTGCAGAACATAGTGTTCAGTCATTGTCATTTGGCCAGTTTGATTGAATGTTCAGCTGGCAGCGTTAATTGACCAAAAGCATTTGCGTTTCGAGTGCCGTTCAATTAGAGCCATATCGTATTTCATTGCGGTACCCACACGCCCATCCCCCTCCCTCCAAAGAACAAATCAATGCCCAGGTAAAAGCAGGCGAACACACTCAACAATCAACTACACCATATAAATCAATTAATCTTAGTGCACGGCTCATAAAAACGCAAGGCTCGAAGGGCAATTACAGCCTGCAATCGATTACCATGCCAAATGGTGCCCATAGTTCAGCTAAATATCAGCCCAAGAATGTCAATGGGCGAGTTAATAGTTTTTTATTGGCTATTAGTTCGAAAAACTTGCCATATGGCAACTGCTCAAGTTGAATTTGGGTTTGCCTGAGATTCGACAGTTGACAATTGTCGTGTTGTTTCCGATTTGTACAAAAGTTTTCTTGAATGGTTTTTCACTTTGTAATCAATTCAATTAGTCATAACAATGAGTAAATAAATAAACTATGTTTGCAATTGAATTAATGTTAGGTTTTCTTTTGGTAGATAAATAATTTGTTATTTTAGTTTGTATAATTTTAGTTTGATAATCATAAGTTGAAATGTTTCTCTATTCTTTTGGTATCTTTTATAGATAAAAATAGTCTTTTAAGTTTTCGATTGCATTCTCGATTCCCAGACATTGGTTCTTGAGTCTTAAAGGCTTCCCGATTCCGGGACACATAGATAAGTTGTATCATGTAAGGGGAGACATTTTTCTTATCGTATTCCTCAGTTCAATTATTCAATCAACAACAATCAATCAATCAATTTCAATTAATAATTAATTAATAATAATTCATTAGTTATATTTCTGCAATTTGTTTAGTTTTAATGAAGTGCATACGCTTATTTTCCATCAATTTCAAGCCTCAAAAACTCATTAAGTTCAAGAAAATTTAAAACTAATTGCGCATTGCAGTTTTTGCCCCATGACTTCCAATTGGAATATGATAAATTTCCTTTACTCCCAATTGGAATACGATCCTTATTAGCCATGGAAATCGGAAATTGATATTTTCGTACGCAATTCCAATTAGTTGCGTTGCAGTTGACCTTCTATTTTAGTTTTAATTAGAATCTTCCCCTGATTATGAATGCAATTGCACAATAACTGGTAACTGATAGCCTGTGCCGAGATTTCCAAGAACAACAGTAGTTGCAGCCCACGCCTCACCCCCGCCCACCTGTCGCCCACCCAATAGGTGACCCCACGTTAAATGCGGCGATAATTGACGTCGTTGCCAGAGACCGTAAGGTAATTGCATTCCATGGCAGCACGGTCAAATTGCGTGCCAAAGCGACAGACACGACTCGAATTGGCTGCCCTGGTTTAACAGGGCTAGCTATTCAAGGGGGGCGAACAGAGAGAGGAGGGAGGTGTGTGTAGGGGCTACGCAGAACAACAAATTCAATTGAATCATCATTCGCGAGCGGACAGTGGCAAAAAGTGCAAACAGTGAACGACTGGCAAATGAAATTATTGAATGAATTGGGTTAGGCCAGGGGCAGAGCACCCTCGAGGGGCACAAGGGGAGCGGGGTTTGAGGGGGAGAAGGGGGGTAAACCGCAGCCAATGACAACGACAAACAAATTGTCTGCTTCCATCTAACTATGTTCATTTTTATTAACACGCGAACTCTTTTTTAAATGACAACAAGATGGGATGGCTGGGAGGGGGAAAGAGTTGAACACTCTATCTCTTCTCCCTCTCTCTTTCTCTATCTGTCTCTCTCTCTCCTCTCTCTCTCTCTCTCGCGCACATAGATAAGTTGTCTCATGTAAGAGGAGAACCTTTGGCCCTCTTGTGCGACATTTGACTCGCGTCAATTAAATTCGATTTGTGTTATATTTGGCATATTTTCCATAGTTTATTTAACGAATCTTTTGTTTATTTGCACGCCAAGCGGAGGGGGAGGGGCGTTGGGGTAGCCAGTGAAAGGGGGTGCTAAAAAATGCAATCTCTTTCGTTTATTTTAGTTAAGTGCACTCGGCAAAGAACAAATATGTTTTAGCTGGAAAATCAATCAAGTGCTGCACGTTTTTCTGAAAATTTCAAATCAATTTGGACTTTTTTTCCTTTTCTTTTTTTTTTGTTGAACAATGTTTGCCTTGTGCTTGATGCCATTGAAAACAGGGTAACTAGTTACCTAAACACTTTTTAAGTAGAAAAACATTTTGAAGTTTCCAAAGCTTTTTCTTGATAAAGAAAATTCAGTTTTCTAGTGTATAAAATGCCAAGCCAAGTAAAGTTTCTCTAATGGAGATAAGTAAAAGATCATTAAATTATTGAAGGAAAGCATACGAAAAGTTCAAATATGCGCTTGAGCTGTGAAAATTCTTAAGCTTTTAATATAGTTCATGGATTTATATTTATGCCCAGAATGTGTAAAAAGGTTTTGTGTAAATGTATGTCAGGCAGAAGAGAAATATGTATACATATATTCTTGTTCTTGGACTTAGACTCGTGTAGAACACACAGATCCAGATTAATTCACCTTTTGACCAACTTTTGAACAATCAGATTGATATACAGTCAAAGTCTTTCAATTTGTACACACATTGACAAGACGACTCAAAAACTGATTTAAGGTACAACAAAATTTGCTTTTGAAATATGCATATTGTAGCTTTTTCATATTGACCTTTATTTATTACACATAATCCTCATAAGGATCGGACAATAGACACCGAAGTAAGCCAAGAAAGCATTTCACATTGAGTACGGCAAAGGGAAGAAGAAGCAGCCCAGTCGCTTGTGTGTGTTCTTGAATCCTTTCATTGAAACATGTTTTTGTTTCAATTCAGAATTAGTTTAATCGTGGAAGTTATAAAACAAATGTCTCAATTTGGAATACTTTTGAGAAGAGTTCAACTTGAAATAATAGTATGAATTTTTTCATCTATAAAAATGATTCGATTTCGGATTCTTTTATCAAAAACTTCTCTAATATAGTTATAGAAATGAATTCTGGCCAGCATCTGAATGAAGCAGGCGTTCATTTCATCTTTTAACATCTTTTTGTTATAATTCACAACTAGTTCAATGTAATGAACACATATAGCTTGAGACTCAAATTTGAATATTTTTGAAAGGAACTCTGCTTGAAATAAGAGCGTAAAGTTTCCTATAAAACTGTTCCTGTTTGAGCTTCGTTTATCAAAAATGTCCAAATAATAGCTATGAAAATACATCGAAGAAATCATCTGCGAGCTTATAAAGTGTTTGTTATGGCTAGTCGCCTGTTCTGCCTCCCTTTCTCTCTCACTCTCTTTCTCTCCCTCTCTCTCTCTCTCTTTCGACCTGTCTGTCTTTGGCCACATATCACTTAGCTGCTGCAGTTTGGGCCATAAAACACAAGCGGCAAATGTTTCCTCAATAGCCCCTTTTGGCTGCAAAATTATGTTAAAGTGTTTAAGCATCCGTTGGAGCAGGGCACTCGCCACAAGAAAGGCCAAAGAGGGGGCAGTGGCAAGGACCAGTTGGCACTTGTGTATCGATGTTTTGTCCACAGACCGAAAAAGCAACCACACCCAGGACAGCAGAGGGCAGGTCGCAGCAGGGCAGAGCAGGGCAGGGCAGGGCGGAGCTCATGTACATTCAGCTGGCAACAGTTACAAGCGACGTCGTGTTGTCGCCTGTTGTCGTTCATTGTTTGTTGCTCTGCTTCCTGCCGCCATTTGATGCTTCCGGCCTGCCATTCGTCTCTGGCCCAAAGTGCAACCGACAAAAGCAGCAACAACAACAATAACAACAACAAAGAGAGCGCCACATTATGAACCATATTGGCCCAGATGCAATTGCCAGTTACCTGTAGTCATTATACTAGGCGAGAGAGAGAGAGAGAGAGAGAGTGAGAGAGAGAGAGAGAGAGAGAGAGAGAGGCGAGGAAGAGAGAGAGAGAGACACATATATTGAACTTTAGTAGCTGCAGTTGGAAAATTTGTAAAACCTTTCAAATTTCAAACAAATTACAAGCTTATGTAGCCTTGTCCTTGTTGTTGAGCTGAAATGTGTAACAACTTCGGAACAACTTCAGATTTTGATAACTCAATAACTTGTAGGAAAAGGCAGAGATGATAAAATCGTCTGAGTACATTATTTTCTCATCTATCAAATCATAGGATAAGGCTTCATAAACTTGTAATTTGTTTGAAATTTGAAAGGTTTTAGAAAGCTGCATTACAAATTTTCCAACTGCAGCTACTATAGTTCAATATATGTCTCTCTCTCTCTCTCTTCCTCGCCTCTCTCTCTCGTTGAGATTGCTCTATGGGAGAGCCCATTAAAGGAAAAGTCCCAAAGAATTCTATCTCTTTTACTTAGTCAGGTAAAATATAACACTTGGAAGCATACATCTTCATCCACATCATATCTCCTCTATGCATTCACAAAATATGCCGCATAGAAGGAGGCATCTCCGACCTTTCAGGTTCGATCTGAAAGGGTATTAAATATTCGGCGTGCCGAAAATAGACCTTTCTCGATTGAATACATTGAATTCAATATATTGTAATATATATTATACAATATTATTATATACCATATATCTTCTTGATTTGCGTTGACGGAGGAGTCTATGCGATCAGAACCGTCTTTCGGTCTGTCCCTTCCTCTTTATGTTTCTATGCCAACTAATCTATTAGTTTTTGAACTTTTCTACCAATAAATTCAGAGGGATTCTTTTAAATAGTGCATATCACATTCAATTTCCAAGCATTCTTTTATCTTTCATATCTTTTGGTCTTGTCTTTGCCTTTTGTCCAGGATCTGGGGCGTGGCTTTTGGCTAAATGGGATTAACGGACGACACCAATGTCAATGTCAAAGGCGCGAGCTGCTTAAGTGCTTAACTGCCAGCCGAGTAAGTTGTCCGTTTACAAGAGTCGCCCTCTCTACACTACGCCCCCTCCCCCACCCTCCTCTCTAGCCACAGCATGGCGCGTGGCTTGTGGTTCATGTCAATCGACAGGTAAAGCTACACGTGCAAACGCTTGAATGCCAAGTGCCGTTTTGGCGGATGCAGGCGCGCCAGAGGCTACACTCAGCGAAAAAGGCGAGTACTTGTGTGAAAATGCCGAAGCTGAGAACAAGATTCAAGTCAAGCAAATTCTCGTAAAAAGAATTTTATACTGAACTCTAAGATTTCTTGTTAGACCTATTTCAAGAGAATAGGAAAATTTTCATAAATCTCTAACAGAATTTGGGACACAATTTTCTCTGAGTGTAGTAGAAGGTTAGCGCGATGGGGCGCACTTGAGCCTGACGCATCTTGCCGTGGCGTCGCCTCTGTTGCACATAGCTGTTGCACACTCACACACACACACACACACAGAGAGAGACGCACAGACACTCGAATGCAGCCGCAACAGTTGCACCGTGGTCTGAGTGCACTTTAAAATGCATTGCACCGCATGCCCCTCGATTTGTCAGTTGTCATTAGTACAAAGTCGCAAGCATAAGCACTCGAATCTGGCCAGAACAAGAAGAAGAACCAAAAGCAGAACAAAAATGGAAATGGGAATGGAGATGGGAATGGGAATGGGGAATGGGAATGAGTGGCAGAACGAAAACGAGAGCCGGACAACGGACGACATGCAAGCATCGCATTTGACCCAATTGTTAGTTTTTTCGGTCGCCTTTTGTTGCCTTGGCCACAACACACGCTAAGAATAAATTATCATGCCACTGGATGATGATGCATCAGCCTTGAGTTACGTTTCTTCCTCTTTTCACTCTCCACTTGGTCGCAAGTTTTGCCAAAAAAAATGATGAGACCATGTGCTTACACAAATTGGGCAGAGAACAATAAATTAGGAATTGATTTTGATTGGTTTTGGAGAAACTCGTAAGAAACTGTCTTCAACAAAACTTTACTACATAAAGTTGAAGGCAATCAACTTTTTTCTTGTAATAACTATTAAATTACATAATAAAGTCCATAAAGATGTAAACTTTTAATAAAATGTATTCTTATTGAAATACCCATTGAAAAGCCCCTCATTGATTCAATGGAAAACGTCACCAAATATTTCCTTAAAGTAAAAGTTAATAAATCATTTCATCATTTCACATGTCTCCCGCTTTTCCCACTCAATTTGATTACAAACATTTTCTAGTGGCCCATAAAACCTGCAACATATACCACTGTGCAGGGCCTAAAATAATTGAGCCTGTATGCAGTTGCAGAAAAAAGGAAAATAACTTTAAAGAACTCAAGTGCTCTTTGCGAGTCGCAACTGATAAAGAAATTCCATTTATGTAGGTACACAAAAGATGATATTGTTTTCATTTCAAGAAAGGGGAACGCACAGCGACTTCCTGGGCGAAAGTTCTGAGTGTGTGCATAAACAAACGGAAGATAAATACAAAAAAAAAGAAGGAGCATATGATTGCATTTGTTATTGTTATAAATTGTTGTAAATTGCACTTACCGAGTAGCAAAAGTTTAATGTCCTTTGCCGCTTGGATGCCATCCTCTTTCAGGTTCTTCTCGATTTGTTTGGAACGTTGTATGGCAGCGCGCTCTTCAGCCGATGTAGTGCAGCCCATTTTGTTTGAATTTGTTGTTTTTCTTCTTTAGTTTTGTGGCTTTGGCAGCACTTGTCAGTTAAAGTTTAGGGGAATTTTCTTTAGGTGGCTTCTTTTTTTTTTGTTATTGATGATTTGATCGCGATTTGATTGATTATACTTTTAAATTATTTACAAAATGCTTAAAATTACAATGTACACACTGAAATATAAGCGAATATGTGGTTAAATTTATTTGTGCATGTATGTAATATTCTTCTTTTTTATGTTTTTATTTGTTGTCTAGGGAAATGGCAGCCGAGCGCGCAGCATCCAATTGGATTTTTCTGCATAAACAATAACAACTGACCGTTCAGACGTTCTGACACGGGAAGTGACAGTAGCAGCAACAACAACAACAACTACTCAATGAGCAATGAGTCACACACACACACACTCACACACATACACGCACGCGTGCACATACGCAGACGCAGGCACGCACCGGCATTGAGATAACAGTGTTGCCTACTTGACAAGTGCACCTAATTTTATGGCCGCCACTGTCTTGCTGTCCAATAGGGCGCGCGCTGCTATAATTGAACTGCGCTTTTGTTGCCGTTGTTGTTGTTTTTGGTGTATTTTGTTATCAGCGACAAAAACAACAAGAAGAGCAAGCAGCAGCAGCAGCAGCAGGCACTGCTCTAGCCAATTTACATATGGCTTGAATGGAAAATATGTAATATAACACACATATTCATCAATTCCATTTATCTAATCAGAAAATGCTATCGAAAATGACTAAAAGAATGCAAGAGGAAAAAATGTACGCCTTTTTTGGCAATTTATCAGTGTTTTTTTTTTTTGGGGAAATATTGTGCATGGTGTGGCCAGGTCCTGCGTTTTTCAGTATATGCCTGTGTATGTGTGTGTGTGTGTGTGGAAGGCGTGGGCGTAGGCGCAATAAATGTGTTAAACGGGTCGTTGTGCCGGCTAAGACGGCGCGTGGTCACACTGGAGACTGGAGACGATCTGCCAGTCGCCGTTTCGATTTCCATTGATGCTGCGTTTTGTGTAACTTTTAGAAGCATTTAGTTTTTATGCGGCTTTTGCGTGGGTGCGTCGCGTTTAGGTTTTAGTTGGGTGGCTGGGTGGTTGCTTGGGTGGTGTTTGGGGCGCTTGTATAAATTTCCATTTAGTAGTTTCATGCCGCGCTGCTCACTCGCTCACGCTCGCGCTCTCACGCACACGCACTCTGCACACACATACACATATAGACATTCTCCCACCCACCGCCAGGGCGGGCAGCGTGAGCGCAATTTTCTTCGTTTCGTTTTTTTTTCGGCTTTACATTTTACCACCGCCTAGTTTCCAGCGCCAGCGTATACACACAACACTTGCACACACGAGCTGAGCAGAGCAGAGCTGAACAGAGCAGAGCAGCGCAGCGCGCAGCACAGAGGCCACCCTCTTCTTCGCCCGTCGCTTGCTTGTTAGCTTTTCAGGTTCTATTTTCTTTGATTGCTTTTGCACATTTGGCAACACGTTATCTTCACCATTACCCGTTGCACAATGTTAAGCACTTGCACTTTGTTTTAAATTTGCATTAATTCTAATTTAATTGGAATATTTCGGGTGTGCAAAAACTTGTAACACACTTTTGCTGCCTCTCGCTGTCTCTTTCAAACTGATTCTGGCATTGCCAGACCATCAGCCCCATGCACTTTGTTTACATTTGGCGGACTGTATGTGGCAACGCTCTGAGTTTAACAGACTGTTAAGTGTGCAGCTTGCAACGATTGTCGTTTGCGCACAGTTGAATTCAAATGCGAGCAACAGTGCGCAGTTTTTTCATGCATGATCAAAATTAGTCACTGTTATCAAATTTAAATATTTAAATTAAATTGAGCTTACCAATTAACGCAAAGCAGAGTTTTTAGCTAATAATTGAATGCCAGCTGCTTATAACATTTTGATAAAGGGAAAGCTGCTCAGGCTGTTAGCCCGCTGTTATTTCTTAACAGCTGCATACATTTTTACAGCCCTGGCATCGAACAGCTGTTTACTATTGCGTGCTTTGTAATTGCCGACAGATAAATAAAATGTTGCGTCAACTTTTGGCAAGTATTTGGCTTAACTAGTCTTAAAGGCTTTACTAAAATGCTGCCTTAGTCCTCCACAGCTGCACGCCGTCTGCTGCTGCCGCTGGCCACGCCCAAACGCTGTCTGAGCAGCAAACCAAATGGTCTCGACAAAAGCGAGTACTCAACGCCCCCCGAGGTGATTGACTACGAGGATCCGGAAGGCTTACCCGTGCCGGAGTATCCAGTGCGACCCGACGAGCCGCTCGCGACACGCAAGCAGCGGTGGGTAGACAATCAAATAGATAAAATTCATTAATTTATCGCATTCGATTTCCCAGCCTTTTGTATCAGTCGCGCAAACGCGGCATGCTGGAAAACGATCTGCTGCTGAGCACCTTTGTGGCGAAGTATCTGAAGGATTTCGACGAGGAAGAGACCGCGCTGTACGACAAGCTCATCAATGGGGTTAGCAACGATTGGGATATCTATTATTGGGCCACGGAGACAAAGCCCACACCGCCCGAATATGATACGGACATTATGAAATTGTTGAAGCAGCATGTCAAGAATACGGAACGTGTGCAGCGCATCAGACAGCCGGATTTGTAGATTAGTATTATATAAGAATATAAATTGTATGTTAGATAATGCAAGTGCTTATTCGTATGTTTTTTTCTGTGCTATAACCAATATGAAATAAACTTAAGTTAACAGTCTTGAGTGCTGTTAAAGTTAACAGCTGTTAACTCGGATCGAAAGGAGTAAAACATTGGACTTGTTTTTTGTTTTCTTGAAATACACATATGTTTACATGTATATATGCATACGTATATGTATATTTAAACGATGTCAGTTGTATATACTTATCGATTAAGTTTTAGTTGCTACTACAGCGAAATATTACACTTAAAACTTTTGCTCTTATGAAAAATTCATCGAAATTTGTTTTGAATTTTTTTCGCACCCAAATATGAATTGGGGCTCAGATCGATTATTGTTCACATCTCGTGTATTAAATATAATGAATTTTTAGTTTATTTGAATTGTTCACAATGTTTCAGTTAGCCATATATATTGTTTTTTCTTCAGATTGCATTTGATTCAAGCGATTAAATTGTTGTAAACTCTAGTTTAAAGTTAAATGAACGTACAGCTTTTAAATATGCTAAAGATTTGCGTTGGTATTTTTAAGAAACTATTTTGGTGTTATCTCTCGTAGGTAAAACAATAAACAATACGCACACAAAATCATGTTTGCCAGTTTGTTTCAGACGGGGGGCGTGGCGCAGCACGGCAACTTTTGTTGTTGAATTATACATAAGAATAATATTACACACACTGTTTGCTTTAGACTTATATCCGAAAGGCTAATTATATAAAAATATTTGTTGTAAAACGTTATTAAAATCCTTGCTAAATCAATAGGCCAAACGCACACTAAATCGCAATCGCCAAAGAAATTTTGCCAGCATTAGTTATCGTAATTTTAAACCATTAAAAGAAGGGCATTAAATAGCCGCCTTGACGCGTGTAAAATGAAGTGTGAAGTAACAACAGAATTAACCTACTACAGATTACAGATTACAGTTCGTTTATAATCTTAATCTTAATCTAGTCGAGCGTTTCAAAGTAGTCCTGCGGATCCACAAATAGCGCCGGGCTGCTGCCACCGCTCATGGCCGATGATGAAGCTGCTGCTGATGCCGCCGCGGATGCGGAAGCTGCTGTTGTTGTTGTTGCTGCTGCTGTGGTTGTTGCTGCTGCCGCCGCCGCAGCTGCAGCTGCTGCTGCTGATGATGCGGAGCCGACGCCCCTGTGTCGACCACGACGTGCTGTGCCTGAATTGCCGCCGCCGCGTATATTGGTGGCAGTCAAGACGGGATCGTAGTTTCTGTTTGAGGTCGCCTCGCTGCTCGATATGGACGATTTGCGGCGACGCTTGTTGCGCCGCCGGCGCCGCCGTTTGGTGGTTTGCACGGCGGCCGTCGATGTGGAGGGTACGCTGCCCAGCGGTTCGGTTAGCACGCTGGTGCGCGGCAGAGTCAGCGTGGTCTCGAACATCTTTAGCAGCGTCGGCGAACTGGGTCAATTTTGCGGGAACACATCGTCGATGGTAATGAAAGCATCCTCGCCCAGCGAATGCTGTCCAATTATCTTCAATAGCTCCGCCGCATGCGCCACCAAATACTCGAGCGGTGGCCGGCGCTCAAAATTGAGCGACTCTGCGGATAATACAACAATAGTATATAGTAAAAGTTGGCCACAGATTGCAAGTACGCTAAGCGCCTACCTAATATGGCTGAGTTGAGCGTGGTGGAAACGTTCTCACGTCGCGAGGGACACAGTAGCCAGCCCAAGGGACTGGACCAAGGATTTGAGTAGGCAATCAAGCTAAATGCATCCTGTTTAAAGACAATATTAATTTAAGGAATCACATTGTGTTAATTTACAGTTATTGCAAGGCACCTCTAACATTTGACGCTCCTCTTCAGTCATGAGGTTCTCCTTCTCCAGCTGCTGGCCCATGCTGGACAGCTCCTTGCCGAATTCTAAGATCTTCTCAATGACACGCCCATAATTGCGTGATGAGGGCGACACGTCCACATCTGTAAAAATGATGATGAAATTATATAAATATGCTTTGGCATTCGCAGCTGGTTCCCATACCCATTTCCTCATCGATGGCATCTAGAGAGTTACGTGCTACGGTGGCATTGCCATTAGAACAGGAATCGCCTGAATAAGTGCATATATAGTGTATGAATATACATTTCAATATGTTTCTTATTCAATAATAACTAGATTAATGCTACGAAGCTCTCGATTTCTTCATTCTACGTTTTGCTAAATAACTACTTAAGCTCTTCTTACCCGTCCGAAATTGATAATCCTCTTGCATATATACATATATAAACTTTATTGTCTAAGTTTTGCGAGCGAACCGAGTCTTCTTCTTGAACATATAGTAAGCATAATTCTTGAATCATCTTCGCCTAAATTCGTAATTTCTTGAAATCAGTTTTGAACCACGCCGAGTCTTCTTAACAAAGCCCGAACCATATTTGTTCCAGTTTTTCTTGAATTAAGTTTAGGCATAAGAATTCCTACATCATATTCGACTATGGCAACTTCTTCTTGAATTCTTGAACCACATTTGACTAAGTTTTTGTTTAAAGTTTCGCAGATCTTGACTATAAAGTATTCGCAGCAGTTCTTGAACCAAATCTGTCTAAGTCTTCAAATGTATCTGAACCAACATTCGTCTTCTTCTTGAATATATAGTTTCCACACGAATTCTTCTTTTACAATAGTTTCGCATCGAACTTGAATCTGCTTTAAATCAGTTTAAAATTCATGCCATAATTATTTATAATATCTTAGTTTTATAAAAATATTACGAAATATGCTTCAACCGGGTCTGCCTAAGTTCTTGGAGAGTTTTGGAATGCACAAAAATGATTTGGGAAACTATTTGATAGCCACACCATAATTAAGTACCTTTTCTTTTAGGATATTATAATATTTAAGCTATAGTCGCAACAGTTTCAAAAGGCAAGTCAAACCTCAAATTGGAAAGTATCTAAAGATCTAAAGTATCTAAAGATACTTTCGCTGCGTTGATTCCCAGCGCCTAAACACTTTTTATTTAACCTCGTATATAAACTATTATAAAACACCATTTAGCTGCTTGTTAACTATGCCATAATAATCTATATCTATCACAATTAAACTCTTCTCAAAACGCGTGCCTAAAACAGTCTTAAGTCAAACTTGAATGGATTTTGAAGCTTTCGAATTATAACTAAGAAATTCATACTAAGCGCGTTTTATAATGGGATGTAAGCATAATTGTTCTAAGAACTGAAACGCACCATTGGAGTGACTGTTGCAAGGTTCCATTTCCACGTCCATGCTGTTTGAATCGTGTTCCGGACACTTGTTGGAGTTGTCATCAATGATCATGCTGCAAGTGCGACAAGAATTTCGAATAAAAACAAGTCAAATAGTTAAATTTTTTGCTACAAACATTTTGGGATCTGTTTTATCGCCTGGTTTTATCACAGCTGAGTTCGCAGTGTTGTTTTGTGGCTGGTTGTTGGTGCTTCCGATGCCGGTGCCGCTGCCGTTTCCGGAGCCGCCGGATTTGCTGTGCTTGAATGCCTTGGTCGACTGTATGACCGAGGTTTGATTTGTGGGCATGGTCTGTGTGGTGGCGGTTACTTTGTTATTGGCGTGCTGTGAATTAATTGACAACGCGTTAACTTTGTATTTGCTGGCAACAATTGAGAAACTCACCTCAATATCAGCGCCATTTATCATCTCAATGAATTGGCGGCACTTCAGTGCAAACCAAAGGTTTTTATTGTTCTCCAAGAGACCCGGATAGAAGCGCAGTGTATTCTCAATGGCCTGGCTCATTTTGCCTGTCTGTATGAGCTTGATTATCTCTGTAAGCAGCGGTAGGAGAAATTTATAATATATGTTTAAAGTTAGAAAGTAAGAGTCTGAGACATAGTAACAAACGGAACAAAGCCTGATCAAGAATATATGACTACAAGTTATCGGTTGGGAGTGATCTCTACACGGAACATCAAAAACTAAACTACAATTTATAGTACACACTTTGACGTGTTTTGATGGAGGCCAACTCCTCGTCGAAGGGCTGATTTGTGTAGCCATTGAAAGCCTCAGCCGTCTTGCAGTAGCCACTGTGCACCAGATAAGTGGAGACAAGCCTGTTGAAAACGACGAGCATTAGTTTCTATTTTTTACCAGTTAATAAATATTTGAATGCTTGCCTGTTCATTAGGTTTTCGGGCGTTTCCAGCAAGTGGGGATATCTGTCAACCTTGCGCAATATATTGACGCGCATATCGCGCATCATTTCCTCAATTTTATCAAACTTAAAAGGCTCCTGACCAAAATTAGCATCCACTTCCTCGCCGGGCGTTTGCAGGCCCACCGTCGGATAGAGTTTGGTCTGTGTGGATAGATTTCGAGTTAATGCAATTCGAATTGTATGATAATTACAATTGTATAATAAGTACGCACCGGCAAATCTCTAAATGCAATGCCCAGATCGACGCCGTTCTTGGTGTAGAAACAAGTGTTGTTCACAAAATTGACGCAGCAGCCAATTACATCGCCCGTGGTAAAGGTGGGCCCATACGACTGGCCGTTGCACGAGGAGCTAAACGAGTTGCCGTCGTAGCCGTGATAGCCATACGATTGCTTGTCCCCACCTACTTGAGAGAAGGGCACACAACAGTGGGTATGGCATATGAGTTCTGCGCTTCACACAATACGCACCTGGCAGGCGATTCATGCGAAACTGTTGGGCGGTCAGTCCGATGCCCATGTAACCGTTGCGGCCCTTGGAAATGATGCGCACCTCGAAGTAGTAAAGCCCACAGGACGATGGTATCGGGTATGCGGTACGCACAGAGCCTGCTGCCTCGCTGTGTTGCTTGCCCACGCCTGTAAGCAGAGAACACACGAGAAGTACAGTAAACACACGTTAGCTGAACGATTACTTATTAATATAATGCATTATTTTCTGATAAACGTGCTTCTTCATGATGCATTTCTGCATACAGTTACATTTTTAACAAATTTAAACACTTTCATATTTTGCCAGTTCATCATAATGAGCGCACACTGTAACCGCTACACCTCATTTCTCTCTATCACACCGACTTGCAAGTGTGTGCAGCCAATCAGCTGTTCGCCAACCACTCACACTAGCGCAGGTCAGCACGCGAATATGCGTGTGAGAAGTGGGCGCTTTGTACCAAAAATGGCAGCTTGAGCAGCTGTTGTTGCTGTCTGTTAAGTGAGCAAGAGGAAGCAGCACTGGCAGCTTAATAAAATGTTATTTTAAAGTTTACCAACTAAATCAGCTTTAATTGTATGCTCTGTAAAACATATGTTAAGATAATGTTGTATTGAAATAGTTAAAGAAATTTGTTTGTAACTATCTTTCGCTCGTTGTGCATATAACCTTATTTTAGTATATCTATACATATATATGCATGTATATATACAAAATATTTCTAACGTTCTGCCTGCTCCGATGACTCACGTTTAGGAAGTTGTCGCGAACTTGATAAACTATAATTAAAAACAATTAAACTCTTAACAGCCCTTTAACATCTAAATTTGATGTTAACTACCTGTTAAGGAACTTGAAATTTGTGAACTCAACAGATGAAAGGAATATATAAATATAAGATTTTAAAGCAGATCAAAACTTTGTTTAAGCTAGTTTATATATAAAACTGATTAATTTGATTCCCTGAAAGCTTAACACGTAGAAGCTTGTATATACGCAGGAAGTATTAATGTTGGAAAATGGAAGGAAAGCAAAAACTTTAAATTTTTATAAAAAATACCTTGCCTGGGCAGATGAATCCGACTTTCGAGTGTATTATACAAATTTACATAGTAGAATTAAACTTTGCCCTATAATAAACATATAATACAAGCTGAAATATTATAACTAGAATATTTCTTAACCTGTTTCTAAAGAAAGATCTTGGGAACAGTTTGAATAGTAAACTTGAAGAGCTTAAAGACAACTTGTGGCAGGCAAATAATAAATAAATACATATAGGATGGATGGGAATAGATCTATATAGATCTACAGTATTCTTTTCTTCTATATGTACATCATTCTTCTAGATAAGCCCTAGTTAACATTATGACAATGCATTAATGTACGTCCGAGTTTAGAATAGATCTATACTCTAGGGATTACTTAGAGGAAAGACTTCTAAATAGATAAAAGCTGAACTCAAGCACTTTATAGATATATAAAAGAATACAACATTCACCTAGAGCTTACACATATACTTATTATTCTCCTAGATAAACGCAAGTTAACATAATGACAATGCATCTATCTGTGCATCTTGATATTGTATTCTGTTGCATTGTTGTCAACTCACCTTTGTAGGTGACACGGAGATTGTTGTGCGAGAGTCCAATGGTCAGGCACTTGTCGTGTGGACTCCAGCAGCGCGGCAGCGGCGTCTCGTTCTCGTTCACATTCGGATAGAGGAGACGCAGTGGATCGACGCCCTGATGCGATTGGTTCGCGCTGCGTCCGCCTGCGCCCCCGCCAGTTGCTGCTCCCCCGCTGCTGCTGCCGCTGGCCAAGCGGGGCGAGCTGTGGCTGTGGCTCTGGCTCTGGCTGTGGCTGGTTCCTTTGTGGCCGCCGGCGTACATGTCGTTGCTGAAGTGGCTGCCGTTGTTGCTGTAAAAGTGACGCGTGCGTCGCGAGCTGGAGGCCCCGCCGCTGTTGTTGTTGTTGTTATTATTATTGTTGTTGTTGTTGCTGTTGTGATGGCTGCGCGGCGCACGCAGAAGCGGTGGCAGTGGGGCACGCGCCGAGGAATAGCTCGGAAAGACAGCCACAGAATGCAGTCGCTGCTGGCCACTGGCTGCTGCTGCGGCGGCTGCTACGGCAGCGGCTGGTGGCGGTGTTCCTGCTGCTGCAGCGGCTGCGTCGGCGGCGACAGCGTCGGCCTCCTCCTCCTCCACCACCTCCTCCTCCGCTTCGAGGTCGTCGTCGCCTTCGTCCTCGTCGTCGTAATCGTCAATGCGCTCCACGACGGCGTCGTTATCGTTGTCAATGGCGCCCGCGTCAATCGTGTCGGCAATGGCGTCCGCGTCGATTATCTCCGGCTGCTGCTGCGGCTCGTTATCCTCCCGCTGCTGCTGCTCGTCCTGCTCGTGCTCCTGTTCTGCCTCTGCCTCGACGCGTGCTTCGTCTGCCTGCGGTGTTTGCTGTAGAGTAGGAGTAGGTGAATGTTCATGCTCATGTTCGGCTTCAGTTTGTTCTTGTATTGTGTTTGTTGCGGCCTGTTCAGCCTCTATGTTAAATAACAGGGCTGCAGCTGAGCTGCTGCTGCTGGCTGCAGTTGCATTAACAGCAGCTGTTGCTGTTGTGGCCTGTTCTGCCTGTAAATTGCTGTTGCTGCTGTTGCTCGCGTTGCTGTTTTCCGTGGATAAATTCGGATTATGCTCATTGTCGTTATCGTTATCGGCATGCTCAAAATCCATGTTTCTTTTTATTTATTGTTTTTGCTGTTTGCTGTTGTTGTTGTACTCTGAGAGATTTTTTGGAAGAAGCAATTAAAAGCGAAGAACAGAAACACATATGAAAGTATGCTGACTGTTTGTGTGTATGTATGCGTGTGTGTTGTGTGTGTGCGGGACAGGGTGGAATGAAGTGGAGGGCAAATGCAGGTGCAAAGAAGCGAATAACAAACACAGCAACAACATGGCATCCTGCAACTATATGCGTGCGCGTGCGTATGCATTTAGAACAAATGTCCTTTTGTTGATCCCCCCGCCCCCGTCACCCATCGTTAGCAGAAAATTTATGTACAGCAACAATTTTGTGAGACAGCAACAACAGCAATAACAGCATTTTACAGTTTTTCGACGCGCAGCTGCAGGCAGCAACAAACACAATAACAGAAGCAGCAGCAGCTGCAGCTGCAGCCACAACAACAACTTAACTACAACTACATGCAGCTATGCAATAAAAATAAAATCAATAACCAACTTTTAACACTATTGCGTTTTAGCCAAGGCACACTCCGCTTTTGTAACAGTTTACAAAATGCGTTTCAAATGCGTTTTTACGTCGTTCTTTTTTGAAGTTTTCTTTGTTTTCCCCCTAGCAGCAGCAGCAGCCAGTCACAGTTTACACACACAGGCGCACGACATATACACTAAACACACACATATACACATACACACGCAGAACATATGTACACGCACGCACACACTCATGCATACAGAAAAAATTTGCTGGTGGCCAAATAAATGCATTGCAAATGGTGAGGTCTGTGTTTTTGGTCTGCTTGTGATATTGTTGTTAATATGCTATTTTGGTTAACTGACTGCATGAATTAAACATTTAATTTCGTTACCTTTACGAAAGTTCAGTGCACTTTAAAATCACACAAATGACTTTTTGTTTAAGATTTTTACCTCGAATTGAGCGCAGTGTGACCGGGTTTTCTAACTGTTTGGCAATTTATGTTACTGCTAATGCTATGCCAATGCACTGTAAACGGCCGTGCATCTGTTAAGTGAAGCCATTCGCCGCGAACTTAATATAGTTGTTATCGATAAGGCGCGCAGAGAGCGCTGCTTTAAATGTTAACAGTATAGGCAAATACATAAAAGAGGTTGTCGGAGAAGCAATCATTTAAAACACCCTGTATTCGGTCGCTGCCTGTGACCGTCCCCTCCACGCCCTGTAGCTGCTCAAAAGTCTGGTTCTTATCTACGGCTACGACCTACGTAAACGCTGTGCATACAAATATGTATATGGCTTGCTTTTTTTTATTTTGTTGACAAACACATTTACTAATCACAAATGCGATGGAAAATTACCAGAGAATTTCAAATGAACCTAGCGCTATTGCGTTGTAGATTTTAAAAACTGAGGATTGGAAAAATTAGATTTCATTTTATCAAGGGCATAGACTGTACTGGTCTTTTACGTAAACACGTGTACGGTTTTTTATTGAATAAAGCACAAGTAATACGCTTTGAAATATTATTTTTTTTGGTAATTCACATCCTGCAGAAGTTGTGAAAAGTGCCTTAAGATTGGGTTTCTTTTTTTAGTAGATCTTTTAAATTCATCCTTACTGTATGACGGCTCTACACTTTCTGACTTATTCAACGCTTGGTTAGCCGAAACGATCCGAATGTTCCTACACCTATTTGTCGCAGAGCACCAGATGAGAGTAAATTTGCATTTGTATTGGTCTTTTGCACTCAGCACACCAATACACTTAAACAATCTGTGGCTCTCTTTGTCCAACTCTCAAAAACACGAAGTCGCAAGCAGCTGAAGAGGTTGCTTTCATACATGAGCTCACACGAATAGCCTTTGTTCATGTAGAAGCGAACCTCGCTGAGCGTAAACGTTTGCTTGTGTTGGTAAACGCATGGAACTCACTAACACATTCAAACGCAGCGGCGCTCTCTGCGTTTCACACAGCTCTCAAAGCGTGTGGAAATTGAGCGTAAACTGTGTGTTAGTATTGCGATTCGTATGGCGCTCACTAATACCATCAAAGCAACTGCTGCGCTCTTCTTTTTTCGACTCTCTGTTTATGTTTTGCTGCAATCGGAATTCGAACTTTGCGTTATGAATGAATTCTTTTTGGGTATTTATTTGTGCTTAAATATAGACAAAATGCTGTATAAAATAAAAATATTTAAACTAGGCTGTTAATATTTAAATTAAAGTTGCGAATAGCTGAACTCATGCACCACCATGGAGGGCTGTATGTCGCCAAGTGTGGGGCTACCAGCTAGCTTCATGGTGACCTCCAGATCGTGCCGCATTATCTGCAGTAATTGCTCCACGCCGCGCTGCCCATTGGCAGCCAAGCCCCACAGCGCCGGGCGGCCAATGAACACGGTTTGGGCGCCCAGGGCCAGGGCCTTGAATATATCGGTGCCCTGCATAATGCCGCCATCCAGCATGACGACCAGATCTTTGCCCACGGCGGCCACAATCTCCGGCAGAGCCTCAATCGTGGCGGGCGATGTGTCCAGCTGCCGTCCGCCGTGATTGGAGACAATGATGCCGGCGCAGCCGAAATCGCGAGCCAGTTGCGCATCCTCCGCGGTGAGGATGCCCTTCAGCACAATGGGCAGCTGGGTGAGCTGCTGCAGCCACTTGATGTCCTGCCAGGTGATGCTCGGATCGAATTGGCTGGCCACATACTCGTTCAGGCCGGAGCCGCCCAACTTGGACGCGAAACCCTGCTTAAGCTCGTCCTGGAAATTGGCCAGTCTCAGATGCGGCGGCAGGCTAAACTGATTGCGAACATCCGCGCGCCGATCCCCATTGATGGGCAGGTCCACGGTCAGGACGAGTGCCTTGTAGTGGGCCAGCTCTGCTCGGCGCACCAGCTGCTCCGTGAGGGAGCTGCGAATGGACACGGATGGGCCATTGGGATTCAGTTGGCAATTCAAAGTACAATTGGACACTCACCGATCTTTGTAGATGTAGAGCTGAAACCATTTGCAGGTGTCGGGCGCCGCCGCGGCCACTTCCTCTATGGAGCAAGTGGAGAGAGTGCTCAGTATGAATATGGAGCCAGCCTGGCCGGCGGCGCGTGCCGTGCCCAATTCCCCGTCCGGATGGGCCAACTTCTGCATGGCCGTCGGCGCAATGCCCAGTGGCCAATCCAGTTGCTGGCCCAGAATCTTACAGCTCGTGTCCAGCTGCGAAACATCGCGTAGGCAACGCGGACGCAAACGTAATCTGTAGAGGAAAATTTGACTTATATTCTAGAGATAGGTCTTAGATGGACTAAGATGTGCACCTTTTGTAGGCCTCACGGTTCAGGCCCAGGGTCACCTGCTCCCCGGAGCCATTTCTGTAAAAGTCCAAGGCAGTTCGTTCCAGCAGCTGCTTGGCCCTTTGCTCAAAGTCGGCGACACAAATCAACGACATGGCTTCGATTTATATATAATATATATTATATAGAAAAATTTGTTTTTAAGTTTTTTTAACTTCTAGTTAGCTGCTGTTGTGCTCTCTGAGCGAAAGCCGCGCCAAGTGCTCGCTTTTATACTCATATCAGCCGGATTCGAGCTGTAATTGGGAAGAGACGGACGCAGCCGGCGCTTATCTCGCATATTTACTTGTGTACACATAAAAAATGTACATATAATAAATAAAATGAGTGTAAATATATTTGAAATATTATGGAAATGCAATAAACAAACATATTCTGTAAGCTACCAGAGAATCCATGCCCCATGGCAATAACTTTGTCAATTCTCGAAAACCGGTCCAATTAGCTGAAGACCACAATAATCAACTGTAGCTAAATCCGCTTTGAATTGAAAAACTTGCAAGAAATCATAAACAGAGAGCCGAAAAAAGAAGAGCGCAGCAGTTGCTTTCATGGTATTAGTGAACGCCATACAAATCGCAATACAAACGCACATTTTACGCTCAATTCCCACACGCGTATGAGAGCTGTGTGAAACGCAGAGAGCGTCGCTGCGTTTGACTGTGTTAGTGAGTTCCATGCGTTTACCAACACACGCAAACGTTTACGCTCAGCGAGGCTCGTTTCTACATGAGCAAAGGCTGTTCGTGTGAGCTCATGTATGAAAGCAACCTGTTGAACAGATTGCGACTTCGTGTTTTTGAGAGTTTGACAAAGAGAGCAGAAGAATGCTCACAAGTATTGGTATATTCCATACAAATTACCAATACTAATCTGAGATTACACTCACGCAATAGCTTTTAAGCTATAGGTGTGAGTTCTAGACAGATAGGTGTGCTATCACTCGGGTTCAGGTGGGCTTTACTGCACAACTGCAGTTTAAGAACAAACCTAGACTTAAGCTTTGCCATTAAATTATCTTAGAAGTCTTTGAACCACAACAAGCAAATGCGACACCCTGTATGAATATCATATATGGTAGGTATTTCAGGGACAAATTTGACGCTACACGTGGCCCATCCCGCCGCAGCGCTACCTGCTTGCCCGTTGCCTAACTAGGTTTCTTATCGTCGGGCATACAAATGAGATTGTGGCCTGTTGTTGTGTTGCTTTGCACAAACAAGTCGGAATGGAAAATAACCAGAGAATTTCAAGCGTAACAGAGATTATTGCGCTTTAGATTCCAGACTGAAAAAACAAAAAATAAGAAAAAAACTGAGTTCACTTTGACAAGGGCAAAGACTGTACTTATTTCCGTTAGTTGCACTTTCAAATGATATTTTCCTTTTTCGTTTTTTCTCCTATTTAATATGATCCTAACTGCTTGACTGTCCTGAGGCATCTGCGCAACTTAGGTTTAGTTTGCCCGATTAGAACCCGAGTGCTCCTACACCTATTTGTCGCAGAGCACCAGATGAGAGTAAATTTACATTAGTATTGGTGTTTTGCACGCAGCACACCAATACACTTAAACATTCTGTGGCTCTCTTTGTCCAACTCTCAGAAACACGAAGTCGCAAGCAGCTGAACAGGTTGCTTTCATACATGAGCTCACACGGATAGCCTTTGCTCATGTAGAAACGAGCCTCGCTGAGCGTAAACGTTTGCATGTGTTGGTAAACACATGGAACTCACTAACACAGTCAAACGCAGCGACGCTCTCTGGGCTTCACACAGCTCTCAAAGCGTCTGGGAATTGAGCGTAAAATGTGCGTTGGTATTGCGATTTGTATGGCGCTCACTAATACCATCAAAGCAAGTGCTGCGCTCTTTTTTTTCGGCTCTCTGTTTATGTTTTGCTGCAGTTCGAACTTGAGCTTTGATAAATTGCAGCGGCTTTTTGTGGTATTCCTTGCAAATTATAACATATTTGGGTATGGGAATTTTCAGCTTGGCAACTGTGTTGGCAACTTTGATTATTTCATCACCAAGAATTAATATTGCCAGCGTATAACCTGAAACCGATTTGTGCATATATATGTACAATCGATATGGTATATGGATAATGTGAGTAGATGCTGTAAGGCACATGCAATAGTTGTTATTGTTATGTGCAGCTATTTGTTTGGTTTTAAAGGTAGTTATAGTATTTATAAGTGTGCATGGCGAGATATATACAAATACCGGTACGTATATATTCATATATATATGTTTGCATGCTTGTACGTACGGCAAACACAAACCCACACACACACACTCACACTTGCGTATAAGTATTTGTATACCAGATAAGGCCGCGCTTGACAACGTTCCACGAGCCGCTAACCGATCGGTCTCTCGCTCGCACTGCCTCTCGCTCGCACTTCCTCTTGCTCGCACTGCCTCTTGCTCGCTTTGCCTCTCTCGCTCGCACAGCCTCTCTCGCTCGTTTTGCCTCTCCTTGCCGTTCTCATGCGCGCGCTGTGTGGTGTATAAAAGGCCGCGCCTCCGTCGAGTTGTCATTCAGTCGACTTCAGACTACACAAGCTACAAGTGAAGTGAAATCTTCCAAGAGTTCTCGTTCTCTTTTTGAAAAAATATAATAAAAACTAATTAAAAATGCGTCTGGGCCAGACTATGCCAAACTTCAAGGCGGAGACCACCAAGGGACCCATTAGCTTCTACGAATGGCAGGGCAACTCGTGAGTATTGCACATAACCTCTAAAAATTCCTGAGCTTAACTCAAATCTCCTCCACTTTCTCTTCAGCTGGGTGGTGCTCTTCTCGCATCCCGCCGATTTCACGCCCGTTTGCACCACGGAGCTGGGCCGCATTGCGGTGCATCAGCCGGAGTTTGCGAAGCGCAATGCCAAGTGCCTGGCGCACTCGGTGGATGCGTTGAACTCGCATGTGGATTGGGTGAACGACATCAAGTCCTATTGCCTGGACATTCCCGGCGATTTTCCGTATCCCATTATCGCTGATCCCACACGCGATCTGGCCGTCTCCCTGGGCATGCTCGACGAGGAGCAGAAGAAGGATCCCGAAGTGGCCAAGACCATACGCGCTCTGTACATCATCAGTCCAGACCACAAGGTGCGCCTCTCCATGTTCTATCCCATGAGCACGGGCCGCAACGTTGAGTGAGTACAAGTAGAATTTTGTCCTTTGCAATTGGGGTTTCATTAGATACCCTTTCTTTTGCACAGTGAGATCTTGCGCACCATCGACTCGCTGCAGCTGACCGATCGCTTGAAGGTGGTTGCCACGCCCGCCAACTGGACTGTGAGTACATTATATCATTTTTTGTTGAGCTTCCATTAAACGCAAACTTTCTTTGCTCACTGTAGCCCGGCACCAAGGTCATGATCTTGCCAAGCGTCACCGACGAGGAGGCCCACAAGCTGTTCCCCAAGGGCTTCGACAAGGTCTCGATGCCATCGGGCGTCAACTATGTTCGCACCACGGAGAATTATTAAAATGTTTTCCATTTTTTTCTCTACTTCTTGGGCCAAAATTAACGCAATACCTTATTAGATGTTTTATAACTATCCAAAGTTTTTTATATAGTTTTTGTGTGCATTAATAAATTAGCATTTACTTTTTTATACAAATTTGAGCTTGATTTATTGGTTTTTCTATTAACATATTGTGATTGTTAGTCAAGTCAGGTCGAAAAGTGCATTAAATCGAACTCGACATTGAATGCACTTGCCTGTAGCCTCTGCCAGTGCTGCCCATTTAGCTTTTAAGCCGCCAAATCTGGCTTTTTCGCAACAGTTGAGCTTTATTTTAATAGTTTTCAGCTTCATTTACTTCTTAGTGTTAAGTTATGTTTCCTGTTTCTAGGGTTAAGGTTCGTTAGGAATGCATTTTATCTTTATCTTGTGTATTTTAACACCTAGCTTTTTATATGGCGACGATAAAGATAAGATTGAGCTATAAAGCCCCATGCACTTTTTATTAACTATTTTTTTCACAATATTATAAAATAAATAATACAATAACAATATATATTTAAAATACTATAATAATAAATAATAATAGTAAAGTAAAAAAGCACAGTTAAATTGAAATTATTTATATACTAAATAAATTTTCTGCTTATTATTAATTTTAAACTAGATTCTCACACATTTTCTTATATTTTAAATATTTATCACATGTTCCTTTGAGTAACTAACAGCTAACAGTAAATATTAAGCAATTACCTGAATTTACCTTAAATAACACCTATTAAACAATTTAAATTCAATTAAATTATACTATTAAGCTAATTTATAGTTGCAAAACGAGCATGCACTCGGACTATGCCCAATATTATTGCTGGCAGTGTAAAGCTTTTGGCAAAGCTTAACGCTTTGACTGTTGTAACGTTTGGCGCGCAGCTGTTTCTGATAAGCATAACAACAACGGCAGCAGTAGCAGCAGAGAAGCAGCAGCAGAGCCAGCAGCAGGCGCAGCAACAAGAACAACAACCACAACTTTACCGTTAACGGCGATTCTTCACCTACGCCGCTTGGCGTTGCTTTCGCTTCTGTCTCAGTTCTAATTGAGCCTCGCGCGCGTTCGGTTCGCAACTCTGGCAAAGAAAATATAAATAAAAATTAATAGTAACGGTAACGGTAAAAGTAACGGTATTCGTTGTGTATTTTGTGTGTTCCTTTTGAGTATTTGCATTTGTCGAAACATTTTTGTGTGTTCGCCGCTGCCGCTGTTGCTCCCGCCGTCGTCGCCGCTGCCTGCTGGGCCCAATTGTTTATTGTCCGTTCTTTGACAAACGTCGCGTGTTCTCCCCCTCAGCTCCCCTTAGAAGAGTGTGCTACTGTTAATGTGTGTAAGTATAGGGAGAGAGAGATATCAGCCAAACGAAAGGAAGGCACATAAAATGCCTGCACATAACGGTGCCTAAGTGATCTGATCGTTTATGCGTGTCGTGTCGTGTTTTTTCTTCTATTACTTTTATCCTCATCTCGTACTCGTTCTCTATCAATGCCAAAAACTACGAAATTTAATGTGAAACGGGCCGTAAAAAAGTTTTGTGTCCATGCAGCAAATGCAGCAACAACAACAAAAATCAGCCAAAAAGTTTGCTGTTGTCAAAAGTTTTGATGACTTTGCGCATAAAATATGCTGGCAACATTTCCATCTTTGGCAGTAAAGTGTTAAAGAGCCTTAAAAGGTAAAAGATTTTCCCCCACCCACCACTCTGAATAATGCATTCAATTATCTCGCATATGAAAATAAATAAAAATAAAGCAAAACAATATGTTTTTCTTTCCGTTTTCTCTGGATTTAGTTGCTTCTTTTTTCTGATAGTCCGCTTTGCCCATGTCCCTAGGCTCCCCCGGGAGTCGAACCCATTTAGTTGGCATGCAGATGGCCGCAATATTTGATTGCTTTCTGCATTTGCCGTTAAAGCAAGTGAAACTTTATTGATTAACCGAAAGTTGGAGCAGGTTAAGAGCACTTCGTAAACTTTATGAAATTCAACGTTCAAAGCGAACCCATCTGAAAATCAATTGAAAGCAAAGTTTCCGCAAGAACCTTTTCTTATTCTCATATTCTAGAGAGCATTTAATTGAACTACGAAACAGGGCTTTATTTAAAAGATATCTAATAAATTTTATTAAAATAATATTTATATATTTCTCTTGGTGCCAAAAATATTTAAAAATTAATTCTTTTAATGAATGGTATTTAAGCTTAAGCTAAAGCTCGAGGCTTGTTTGAGAACACAGTTAATTTTGTCTCCAACTCCATAACGTATATATATTCTTGATCAGCATCTATAGCCGAGTCGATCTAGCCATGTCCGTCCGTCTGTCCGTCCGTCTGTTCGTCCGTCTGTCTATCCGTCTGTCTGTCCGTCCGTCCGTCCGTGCGTCTGTCCGTCCGTGCTCCTGTTCGTATGTATGAACGCAAGGATCTCAGAACTTATAAGGGCTATAGATTTGAAATTTTAGCTGTAGGTCCTCCTAGTCCATTATTAAGCAATTTTGGTAAACAACAAGAGCTAGAGTCAGCAAACTTGACATGTTGCTTCAAGAATAGTATATACATATATCATCCTTTGGTGTTGGAAGAAGAGGGTCCAGGGTATCCCCTAGTTGGGAGCTCCCGACTAGAACCTCATACTTGTTTCAATCTGTTAAAGACAAATATACTTTATTATATGAATTATATAATTTATATAAATATCATATAAATTAATCATTTAGCATTAAATTGACTGAAATAAATAACAAAAGTGTGTGGAGATAATAAAAGGAATTAACATATTAACATTTAAATATAGTCCCAAAAAATGAATTCATTTTGAGAGCCGCCCGAAAGTATGCAACATTTCTCTGCACTGTTTGTTCTGCCGATCTATGCAAAAAGTTGGGTTTCAATTTTGAGATATATATTACGTGTTGACTTGACCGTTTATTCCTAATCTAATGTTAACCCAATTCCGTGTGGAATTAGTTAACATTTTATGCGAGTTTTGGTTAAATGATTTATTGTGCTAGATGCGAATATGTGCCGGAGGCTGATTTGATCTTTGGGCAACCTTTCAACAAAGTGTGGGCCGCAAAATGCCGCAAATTGAGGAACCTTTCTCATATTTAATGTCTCAATTAAATTGACATACACACACACACACATACAAAAAAGGTTAAACTATTTGACCTTTGTGCGGCCCAAATTACAAAATATCTAAATACCAAAGATAATGCCAACACTCCTACATATACACACACACACAAACACACACACACACAGGCATGGCAAACAAAAGCTAAATAAATAAATATTTAAATATAATTTAAAGCTTATAAGGGATAATAATCTGGAAAAGTTGAAAATCAGCCTGGCGGCCAAAGTGAGGGACAGCTCAGAGAGAGAGAGAGGGTGGGAGAAGTTGGCGAGATTTAGAGGCGGGGGGTGGGGAGTGGAGGGGTACAGTACTATGGAGGCGGGGCTAAGTTGAGTGTAAACAGCATTAGTCTAAAATATTAATAAACTTTTTTTTTGCTATTAACATTTTGTCGCCGCGTTTTTCCAACTGACAATTTATGAAATGTTAATTTTAATTAAGAGCCGGAATGAAGGATGAGAAAAAAAGAAAGCGAAAATTAGAGAAAAGGAAGGGAAAAAAGACGGAAACAACAAAAAACAATGCGAAATGTCAGCGAGTGAAGGGAACAGCAGGTGAGCGAGCAGGTGAGCAGCTCAAGGGCTGAACGGATGATGAACTGAGCATGGAGGTGCTTAAGGAGATGCTGATGATGATGATGTAAGGTGGGAGGTGGGTGCATGGTGGGTTTGGGTGGTTATTTCACGGAAGTGTAGCGCGATGTGCGCGAATTTGCACGGCCATTGTTGAAGCTGTTGTTGCATAAAGCGGGTCAAGTTTTTCTTATAAAATATTCCAAGTGCTCGACAAGTCGCCAAAATAATAACAGCAACAGCAACAACAATAACAAAGGGGGCGGGGCGGGGCGTTGCAGGGAGGGGCAGCAGCAGCTGGGACTGTGCGTGGCGCCAGCGCGACTTTTGCGGTCTGCTGCCGCTTGGGGAGGCCTTTCGGATAATCTAACCAAACAACATGCTGCTCAAAGGCGCACAAAACCAGCCACAACTGACTACAAATTCTTATGGCAAATTGTCAGACAAAGAATAATAAAGCCCAGAGGCCTTCCCACGTGCAAGTAAAACAAAACATCGAGTGCGAAACGAGAGAAAAAGCCATGTAACGAATATGGAACACGCTCTCTCTCTCGATCAGAACTAGAAGAAGTTTACTTTGAAATCTGTCTGCTATAGATGCAGCTCGTTCTCAAATGGACATAAATTTCTTGCCTTCTTCTTGCTTCTAATTTCAAGAAAGCAATTCCATGCTGAGCGGGCATTTCCCGGCATGAAACACGTATTGGATGAAGTTTCACCAAAGATCTTTGAAAATGATTTTGAATTTCATTTAACTGTTTTTCCCCTAACATTCATTTTCTTTGTTTCAAATCAGGTTTCAATCAGCATATCGAATATCGAAATTTCGATAACATTGTTAAAGCAAGCTATCGACTATCGCTTGTGCACTATCAAATAGTTTTCCAGCTCTGGTTAGCTGCAGTTGCTTTGTAGTGTTGCACAACACTTGGTATGTTGCAAAGGCCCAGACTATAAGTGTCAAACAGAATGCAAAGAAAGAGGCAAAGGCACAGGTTTTCGACTTGTCTACGCTCACAAAGAACTGGCTCTGGATGTTGATGAAAATGAAGAACAAGATGATGAAGGCAGGGGGGCCAAGGGGACACGCGAAAGGCTTATGGGAGAGCGACAACAAAATGCCAGGAAACAGAGAACAAAAACTCGTCTAGGCAATTATTGTTGATGAATATGTACGAAATATGAACAGAAGAAAAGTATTTTACCCCCTGCCCCCGGGCAGCCGCTCGTCCCTTGCCTAAGCTAAACACGCGAAAGTTTTCTTTAGCATTTCGGTTTAACAGACACAAAATAGGTTGAATATACTACAAGAATGCGAGTAATGAATGGAATAGCAGAAGGTTGTTTTTAGGGAAATTTTAGCGCCGCATGAAATACAATAATTTTTTATCTCTGCCAGGCTCAGCTGCGAGTCCTGCAGTGTCCTTTGACCCGCGCAGTCTATAAATCAAAATATGCTGTGCGAGTGTGTGTGTGTGTGTGTGTGTGTGGGGAACACATAATTAAGGCATTAGGATAGATGGCCAGAAAAACACATTTACTCGCCGTCTGCGCCCTTTTTTCCATTTAATTTCTTGTTTTTTTTTTTTGCATTTCGCATCATAAATAATGATTAGAAAATGAAATGCGTGCACCGTTCCGTTGGGCACGTATTGATGGCCAACTTTTGTTGTTGTTGTTGTTGTTTAATTTGCAGCTAATTAAAATTTGGTTCAAATTTGCGTTCATTTTGATCGATTTCGACACATGCATAAATGTAATTGAACAAAAGCCAAACAAATGTGCTGATGGCAAACGAAGTTAACAATTAGTTCATTTGATAATTGCATTTTAACTAAATATTGCGCCAGCAGCAAATATTTGCCGCTCTCTGTAAATTTTCATTTTCGTTTCATGTTTTTATTTGCATTTTGCTCGCAACAATTTACAAAATCTCCGCCCGACTTGCAAGGCACAAAATAAATTTGTTGCCTACTTTCGGGCGTCAATTACTTTCAACCTTCGCGGTTAGAACTTTCAGAACTTACACCCTGTAACTTAGAGTTGACTCGGAGGGTTGTTTGAAATGAGCAGCAACAGATTATTTTATTTGAATCTATTCAATTTGTATTTGTAGTCCAAGTATAATTATCAGAGCTCATATATAAGCTGTATATATATAAGAGTTGATATTAATTGTTGCGGCAAAAACTTAATTATTTCTGAGATTTGGCTGAGAATTAATGCGACGCGTCAAACTATAAATATAATTGAAAAACTAATTTGAAAATGGCTGCCAGAACCTTCTGCTCCGCTGGCTAATTACAAGCTAGGCGCAATTTTCAGCGAACGCAAGCGACAAATGAGCGCTGCCCAGGGAGGGAGTGAGGGGTAGGGGGTAGGCGCAACAGGCAGCTGCTCGGCGCAAATTTGCTGTAACTAATTAAAAACGCTTTAAGGCCCAAATATTTTATGGGCCAAATGCAATAACGGAAAACACGCCAACATTTTTGGGGACTCAAAGGCGCCAATCTAATTAATGTGCCGCACCAAACGCAGCCGGCAAGAATTTATTTGCGCGAGGATCACAAGGACGTGCACCTGGCCGGGACACCAAATGCTCTGTGTCTATGTGCGTATGTGTGTGTGTGTTTGTGTGTGTAATTGCTGAAATTTTTCACAACAGGTGGCAAGGAGGGGAACGGTAGGGCAGAAACGAAACACGTTTTGAAGTGGCATCGCAATTTGTTTGCCACAGCATCCGCCGCGGGCTAAGCTGCGGCAGATGATTTGATAACGCAGACAGCAAAAATAATCAGAAGGGGGGCCGGAAGTGGGATTTATTGAAGTGGCCTCCACTTGGCCGGACATTGCGCTCTCAGCCTGTCAGTCGGCCAGCTGGTCTGCTTGTCCGGCTATTTATATGCGAGTTTGTTTTGTCTGCTTTGTTCTTTGGTGCTTCGAATTGAAGGAATAGCAGAAAAAACTTGATTTGACATTGATTTGTTTGCCAGCCTCTGTTATGGTCTGTTTTTTGCCTTCAGTTATCGGGATTTGCTATGAATAGCATGTATTCAATAGAGCTAATGCTTAAACTCAAATGTGTGCGTGTTGCCTGCACGTTAGCGTGTCAAGCATATATTATTGGCAATTTCCGAAGGCAATTAAATAATTATGCTTAGCCAAAATTCAACAGACAGAAAATAATTGATGTTGTTTGTGTAGTTGTATGTAAATTAGTTGCCCCTGCCCACTTATAGATATCGCCTTTCTATGTGATTCTCATAAATTCAAGTAAGGCAATTGTATCTGTTTTTAGACTTTCTCCCTCTGTCCTATACTTACTTTAAGTGAACTAGTCTTAAGTCTAATTTAAGCACAGTTTTCCATTAAATAAT
>JBAMCE010000339.1:0-11555 GCA_037075305.1 Drosophila kanekoi | reverse complement strand
ATTTTCTTTTTTGCTCACATACAAAATAGAGAAATTCTTACTTCTGTCGCATCAGCTTGTTATCAATAATTATGTACACATCAAATCGTATTTATTCATCATATTGATGTACACATAAAACCGTGCATATCTACAAGAAAGTATTTATTTGCAAGAAGCTTCGTTTAACAAATGATAAAAACTTAGTTCTTAGTTCGGCTTTACCTGGTGCTCGGCATATTGAAATTTGCATTAACAAAGTTCGCTTTTTTAGATGCATTTAAGTTTAGTTTTTTCTCTCGCTTTTAATCTGTATTCTATTTATTTATGAATTTCTTACATTAAGCAATACTATTTGCATCATTTTAATAATGCAAAGAAATTTCCACTTGCCTCATGCCAATTCTTATGGCTTAAGTCCACAATTATTTATGTCAAATTTTCACACCACATAAGCAATTATCTTTAGGGCGATTTTAAGCTCGCCCAAAAAGAGAGAGAGAGAGAGAGAGAGTGAGAGAGAAAGAGAGAGGGGAGGGGGTGTCATTCCATGTGGCGCTTTAAGTTTCCTTCTAACGAATTAAATTTGACACTTTTGATGAATCGCATTTGCGATTATTGAATTCGCATCGATTCGCGGCTCAGCTGTGCGGCTTTAGATTACAGTAAAATTGCTGCTGTGGCATGTGCTGGGCGAGTTAATGGGGAATTTCCCTAAGTCGCTGCTCCCCCCCCGCATCCAACCCTAGTCAGCATTTGGCTGGCTTCCCCCGCACCCTTGCCAAAACGCGTTGTCACGCCGTTTGGCTCAGTTCGAGTTTAATGACCAGACCCAAGTTTCGTATTCGTGTTCGACATGCCGGACTCGCCAATTACATAGAGTCCAATGCAGCTACGTTTTTTCTGCCTGTCTGTCTGTCTGTGTGTGTGTGTGTGTGTGTGTGTGTGTGTGTGTGTGTGTGTGTGTGTGTGCGCATTTTTAATCATGTGCTTGCCTACTTACGTCGAGTCCAACGTTATTATAGGCCAGGCCCATTTGGGAATAGCGCAATGTGCCACGTACTTAGTTGCTAATTCTTTATGTGCACACGAGCATTTTTATAGTCCGCCTCGCTTGCCCGGGCTGGCATTACGACTTGGTCATGAATTAGGCAACATGGCGCATTAAATTGTTGCAATTGTAGCTGGCCAGAATGTCGATATGAATGAATTAGATAAATCTGCATAGAGAAAATGCAAATTAAAGAAATTCTCAATTAATTAATTACAATTGATGTCAGAGAAACGTTAAAGAATGTTTGTGGGAAAGAAGAAATGCAAATTAAACATTAAAACGTTCAAGAATGACACGCAAAGAGGAATCAAAAGAAAGCTTTTAATGGAAATGCGAAGAAAGCTCTCAATATAACATTAAGAAACAGTTAAGGAAGAAAGAACCAAAAGACATGCATCTCTTTAGCTGTAAGGGCATTGCGAATTCGTTGTTCGGCTAGATTTGTAGTTCACGCTTGCGTTTAATGTGCAAAGTGCGCCCCCGAAGCGAACCTTTGAGAGTCCATTGCCATGCAAGGCACATAACCATGGTCACATAAGAGTATATATATACCCTGTGTTTCAGTGTGTGTGAGGTATTGTGCGTGTGTGTGCTTGTGAGTGTGTGTGTGCGATGGAACGGAAGTGCACAGGTACAGTAAAGGCTCATAAAAATGTGCAAATTTGACACTTGGAATTCAATGTCAACGACGCCAATGACTGTCCCATAGTGAATAAATCGATGGTCTTTATTTTTTTTTGTCGGGTTCAATTAAAAGCAATTGCCAGAGTTGCCACAGTGCATGCCAATTGATGCTGATGTTGACGACAATGCGAGGGTTGCCATCGCATAGTTCGATGCATTGGTATGTCATATCGTGGCATGTGCTAGATGTCTAGATCGTATGTAGAGCACATTTCACATTTGGCACGGTCTGCGCCATTTTTGCCGCTTGGTCGAGTTGTTTACTTTTATCATAGATGCTGTTGTTGTTGTTGTTGCTGTTGCTGTTGTTGTTGTTGTTGTTGTTGTTGCTGCTGTTTTCAGACTATGTGCAAAATTCCAATTTCACAAATGTCACTGCATAGTTTTAGGCGTTTAACAGGGCGTTGGCTTCACACTACACAACATGGGGTGTATTTATTGTGGCTCATCATGCCCAACGCTGCGCAAACAACACAACACAACAGCAATGTGCGTGCCTGCGTGTGTATGTGCGTGTGTGTGTGTGTGTGTGTGTGCGCGTGTGTGTCTAAGTACATAACATTTATAAACGTGTTTGAATATCATCGCCATTGCCTGTGTTTGCATGCATATTTTTTTGTAGTCTACTCCATTTCATGAATTTTGTCGTGTTTTCTTTATTTATCCTTTGGGCGAAATACGAGATGTTGAACGCGTATCATATACATTTACTCATGATGCCTGATGTCATATGTTTATTCCGAAAGACATGCATACAAAATAGATAAATTGTTGATATTTTTAACATTTGTGTAGATTTTCCATTCAATATGATTATTTTGTATAGCTTTGGCAGAGCTTTAAACGAATAATTAGAATGATTATATTCTTGATATGATTTGATATATAGAATTTCCCTTTGCTCCTTTGAATGTGATATGTTCAGGGTATTTAAACAAATTAAAATTCTATATTCATCTCTTTTTACTTCGTATTTGCCTAATATATTACACCTGGCATGCTCTATGTTCAGTTATCAATAAGTTTTATGTGCAAATGAGACGAAAAACTGTTTAATGATAAAGCTGGTCCTTGAAGCCGGTCAAAGCCGGGTTATATCAGCCAGTAATGCATTGAAAGGCATAAAATTGATATTTGGCTTTGAGAATTTGAAGAATTATCAAAGAAAAATGAGACCTGAAGCTGGTCAAAGCCGGGTAATATCATCGTGGAATAAGAAAATTTCTTTATTTGTTAACATCCTTGATATCCTTGATAAACCTCGCTTGCTTTAAATTACTTTCGATTCTAAAATAAATATAATATTTAAAGCGTTTTCTCACTTTCTACCGCGACCCGTAAATGCCTCTCTTTTTGCTCAAATTGACATTCCGCGACATATTTCCCGTTGCCCACACTTTTTGACAGCAATAACAATGACACCTGCATGTGTGTGTGTGCGTGTGTGTGTGTGTGTGTGTGTGTGTGTGAGTGTAAGGTGGGTGGACTTTTTATGCTTTAACAAATATGAAAATTCCTTTGGCTCACGTCTTGTCAAAGCTGCGAGACATGAAGCCTTTGACTTTTAGCACTTTGTGATTTTGAGCGGAACTTCAAAGTTTTGCTAAAAAAGTCGCTTTGAGAGCTCCGAAAAAAAAAAAAATGGGAGAAAAACGGGTAACTTTGACAGCGAACAAAGGCAGGGCTCAACAAATTTTACAGTCAAAATGAAAATGAAGCATTTGCGCGGGTCTGTATGTGTATGTGTGTGTGTGTGTGTGTGTGTGCCTGCCCACATCCTGCATAAGGAACTAGGGTTAGATATAAAGAGCGAAGGAGAGGGGAAGAGAGGCAGAGCGAGCGGCAGCGTTTGAGCGAGTGAAACAAAAGCTTGTGCAGCAGTTAATTCCCGTTGCTTATCAGCAGTTGGCAAACTTTGCATTGACTGACACACACACACAGGCAGAGATACACACACACACACACGCGCATTGGCAATCATGCAAAATGTGAATACAATGAATATCCACAAACATCTGGACAACTTGGAGACCCACTGTGCACACATATCTAGCGGATGCGGATGCGAATGCGAATGTGAATGCTTTGGCCGACTGCCTGGCTGCCCCTTGCACCCTTGCTGTCCTGCTGTCTCTTTGGTCTCTGTTTAAGTTTCTTTCTCTCTCTCTCTTTCTCTGTCTCTCTCTTCTCTCTACTGTCTGTAGCTGACATCATTGTCTTGCAATGCGCTCTGCTTGGCGCTCATTTGAGGCGACTGCATCTAACTGTTAAGCGCGGTGGCGCCAAATGCACGCCCACTTCTTTTACTGCCGCCCATTTGCCCGGCACATTGCAATAGGTATTTGTGTGTGTGTGTGTGTGTGTGTGTGTTTCCTCTTCCCCTTCCCATGCTTCATGTGCAGCCTGTCTGTGCATGCTCCCATTTTCTTCATTTTACACATTTTTTCACCCGGTTTTTGCCCTTTTTTACTCGCCGCTCTATTTTTTTTTTGTTGCGCCATCTTTTGTGCTTGCGCCTTTAATTGAAGATTTTTTGACAGCAAACGTCGTCGTCCAACTTGTTGTTGTTGCAGCTCCTGCTCCTGCTCCTGCTCCTGCTGCTGTTGCCTGCGCCCATAGAAAGTCAAGATAGATGTAGAACAGTTCTAGCCGAGTTCGTAGAACTTTTTGCAGTTGCTGCCCTGCTGCGATATGCGGCAACTCTGAATTGGCAGCGACAGCGACAGCGACAGCTCTGGCTGGCAATGTGCGGCTTTACCTTTCACTATCGACAACAGGCTTTGTTTTCACTGTCCGACTCACACACCGACACACACACACACACACACACACCCTGTAAGCACACACACTATGTATATTTAAGTATTTATTTGTCTTGGCTTGTTGTTGTTTGACATTAAAGCAGGCGTTAGGCGTTGCTTACACTTAACAAAAACTCAGAGAACTTTAAGAAAGTCCAAGCATACGCGATCGCAATTTCACACACTCTTGCAGTAAATATATTGCACAGAGCCTTGATTGTGCACGGGGAGTACCTGCTGCTGATATCGTTGCTGCCACATTGGTATGCCACATTGCAAGCAAAAGTTTTCAATTTCGCATGCTTGCAACAAATCCATTTGCAACTTGGCACGTGCAACTCGAGCCGCAGCAGGAGTCGTCGCGTCGCGTCGAAGTCGCGTGTAAATAAATTGGAGCTCACGTGTTTTTCATTTGGCCTCGCCTTATCTGCTGCAATGGCGCCAGCTCCTCGTTTCTTATTACTTTTTTATCACTTCTCTTTTATATGTTTAGCAGAAAACTGCGATTTCAGCGTTATGCCATTCTTGTGTCATTCTGTTTTCACTGCCAACTGCGCTCATACGAAATTAGCTGCTCGTTGACTTGACCCAACTGCATTTGGAGTCGTCGATTGTAAATCACATTGGCTCACAATTATTGCATATTCATGGACATTGCGCCAGGGACAGAAATGGCCACGGCAATCATGAATATTGATAAAGCAAATTGTTTGCTTTTGCATTTTGGGGTTTATTATTTCGTTCGTTTCGGTGTGGACACAAAATGCTGCGCGCTGAACAAAACCGTCAACGAAATGTAATCGAAATATGCATTTGAAATGCACAAATTTGTGATACCCTCGAAAATGATTGCATGCCAGCAAATCGTGATCAAACATGGGCAGAAAAGCGATCAATTTAGATAAATATTGTCGAAATTATAAGGTATCTAAACAAAAGCTTTATATGAAAGCTTTATATGAAAGCCTTATATTAAAGCTTTATATGAAAGCTTAAATAGTTTATTAAAGCTTCGCATGTTTGGATTTTATATAACATTTGTTTAGACATGAAAAAATATACAAATAAAAATGTACTATCAAGTAAAATTTGTGTATAAATGTCTTAAAGCCTAAATTAATAAGTTGTTATTTGAACTATATTTTGTATCTTTGTGACCACAATAATTGCTAACTTGTAACATAAAGCGAGCTACTTGCTGTTAATTATGACACTCTACTTCTTCAGAGAAGCGAGAAGCGCAGTATTTCACGCATTTTAATATGATTACAGGTCATAAAAGCGTGAGTAGAGTATTTATTTTAAAGAAATCCTTGACTCATCCGTTTTTAATTACCGCTGAATACGTAAAAAAAAACATATGAAAATTCGAGCAAAATGTTCAACAAATTGAGTTGAGCTGCGTATTTCGAATTATTAATTTGTAGCCCTTTGAAGAATGACTTAACAAGCAACTTGCACGCTCTCCATATACATATAGAAAAATATATATATATACTGCGCGTATATATGTACAATTGCCGATGATTCGATTTGAGTTACTTGCACTGGGAAAATCCAGTGAAAGGTAAAAGGAAAAACCCGCTGCAGAAAGGTGCAGAAAATCGATGTTTTTGGCCTTTTTCCACGGTCTCATATCGTGTGCGCCGCACATTAAGGGCCACTCAGGGTTTGGGGCAAAGGGCGGTTGTGGGGTCGAGCGTGTGTTGTCGGTTTTTTTTTTTCGTTTCGGATATTCCCATTGAGTATTGTTGAATTGTGCTGGTTCGCATATGCCAGCCAATTATACACTGCGCAAAATAATAATAATAAAAATTAACATTTGCGGCCGGGCGTCATCAATAGAAGCTGACCCAAATTTGTGGGGGAAATTGAGTTTTGAGTTCTCTTTTTCGAATGACGCAATTTGATTTGGCGAAAGAAAAAAAATTGCGGAATTCTTTTGTAAACCAAAAATAAAATGATGATTTTAGCGTACTCTTTGATATGCTTGGATTCTCATCAATTTTGTATTTGTTTCAAGTTTTGTTTTTGATGTTCAAAATGTTGCCAAACGGGCAGCAAGCAATATGTTCCCCATTTTGGATGGTGAGGAAATCGAAAAAAACATTTTACCTCAACGAATTTAAGTTTGGAGAATTACAAAAGTGTAAAACTTGCGCTTTAATACAGAATCTAGATAGAGCTAGAATACAGAAGTGAGAGGTGTTTTAATCGTTTATTGACATAAGGACATAAGGTCTATATATAGAGGTCTATATATCGAAAAGTTTGTTATACATCAAAAAATTTGCTGCTTAAACGTTAAATATGTAATGTATGTAAAGAAATAAGTAACTCCTGCTGAATTTTCCTAAAAGTGCTAAGCACTCAATTAAAATGTTTCATACAAACGTTTTTCCCGCTTTTTCCACATTTGCGGGTGGAATTTCCTAAGACCTCCATCACAGAAGTTACCTACAGTTGCTTGGCTTGGGTTGTGTGTCAATCAGCCAGTCAGTCAGTCAGTCGATCTGTCATTCTGTCAGTCAGTCAGTCAATCAATCAATCAGTCAGTCAGTCAATCAGTCAGTCAATCAGTCAGCCAGTCAGTCAGTCATTCAGTCATTTAGTCAGTCAGTCAGTCAATCAGTCAGTCAATCAGTCAGCCAGTCAGTCAATCAGTCAGTAAGACGGTCAATCTGTCAATCAATCAGTCAGTTAGGACAAAGAGTATTATATATTTTTACATTTTGTTTGCTTTGTTTTAATTTTTCTGTTATTATGTGAAACAACTGAAATTCAATTTATATGAATATTTACAAACTACTTATTCTACAGGTTAGTAAAATCGATCTAAGAGATCGATTGGGGTAGACCTTTGCAATCTCCTCCCCTCTCCTTCCTCTAATTCTACGCCCTTTATAGAAGACTAGCCTAGCTAGAAGATTAGGATGGTTTCCCAGCCGCACTATGTAATTTGCAGCCTGCAAATTTAGGTCTAGGTCTTTTTCCAAATCGCAAGTTTTCATATACCAGGGGGATATTCATATACCAGTGGGATATCGGATATACCAGACAGATATCGGAGCGTTTTTGCTTGGATCACCCTGATGTTTGTAAGACGGGACTTGGCAGCAATGCCGTATAACTGAATGCCTTAATGCCAGGCGGGAGCTATGCAGGATTTATCAATGGTTACTTTATATTTCAAAGAAATGCATTTCAACTGCTCAGAAGCCATCTTAGTTTTCCCAATTCTGTTCTTTAGGGTTAGGTTTATATATAGATTTCCAAATAAATCAATCGAACAACATAAGTACATAGCATGATATGGTTGGACGAATTAGTCGAAGAGATTAACTAGGAGAGTCTCTATGTATGTATATATATACTATAAAAGATAGTTAGGGAACTCTTAAGCCAGCCAGAAGTTGTAAAAGCCAAGCATTGCAGTATTTGATCATAGTGCAGTGCACAGGAAGCTGGCTAAAAGGAAGGCCTAAAACAGGTCTTATTTAAGTGGCTTAACTAAAATTTAAGCTGTTTTAATGACTGATGCTAAAATTAGTCAAATTACACAAATGCAGCGCAGAGTCCACATCCATTTGCAAAAATGTGCACACATATATATATATGTATATGTATGTATATGTATATGTATATGTATATTTGAATACATTTTTACGTATATATTTCTAATTCAATGCCAGTTTTGAGCGTCGAAATAATTTGAAATTGTTTTTGTTTGCATAATTTGTTGTTGTCACTAATTGCAATTTATTGCAATTGACGCATTTGTTGTTACAAAATTGTTGCATACTTTTAAGCGTTCGCATTTGCGCTTGAATCAATATTTGCCGAATCGCGTATTTGATTTGGAGTTTTGTTTCGCTTTGTTTACTTTATTTTATTTATTTGATTTAACGCAAACGTTTTTTCTTGCTCGCTTTATTTTTATTTGATGTTTTTCTGCATTATTTTCTATTTATTAAATTCTCAACGCGTCCGTTCAATTAATTGTTGATAAATTAAAGCAGCTGAGGCCATTTCGTTGTTTGTAAATTTCAACATTTCTCTTGTTTCGTTGAAAGCGCGATATTTAAATTTCAGGTAAACAAATTAAACACGTCGAATAATGAGGAAAACATTTTAATTGTGCGTGGCTCGGACTAAATTAAACACGAAAAGAAGCACAGAAGGGAGAAGGGGATGGGGGAAGGAGGGGAATGCGAACTGGCAGCCAGGAAAAGTGGAAAATAAAAATGTGCAAAGAAATGTACAAATTGTTGCCATGGCATGCACCACCCACCATTGCAGCCCCCCGCCCCTGCACCCCCCTACACCCACCCCGCCCTTAGGCAGCACGCCCCATCGCTCAGTTCGCGTCCCGGAGCGTCAGTTAGTGCGCCAGACTGACTTGTGGCATATGCTAATGAGCCCTGTGCGGCGCTCTGTGTCTGCCTGTCTCTCTGTCTGTCTGTCTCTCTGTCTGTCTTTTACTCTGTCTATCTCTATGCCCATTCCCCTTGGTCCTGCGGAACTCAGCTTGTCGGGAAGATAATTCCCAGCCTGCTGCTGCACGGCAAAAAGCAAACCAACAGCTCGTGCATTTTAAGCTGCTTGTTAGCGCAGCTTTGCTTTAAATGTGCTGCACGACTATCGCGTGTGTCATAATTCCAGCATTATATACCCTGTAAAATCTTAAAAAAAAGATAAGTATGGGTACATGGTTTATGAGGTAAGCATTGCGTGAATTAATCTTCAAGCTTAAGAGTCAAGCTTTAGAGTTCATAAAATACCCTGTATACGTCATCTAAAGGGGTTATATAAGTTATAGAAACTAAAAACTCCTCTTAGCAACTCCTTTTAGTATTCATATTGAGAATACATATATTAAAACTTTGTACATATCTAGAATATGTTTAACGCAATCTCTAATTTTCATATTTAAATAGATTATATTTACATATATATATGCTATTATAGGGTATTTCGATAGTGCAATCAGTTGCCTGTTATTCTTCTATAAGCTTACAGGGTATCTCGATCGTGTAACCTCTTGCCTGTTATTCTTCCACAAGTTTTTGCATTTCCTCTGCAAGTGCACTGACCATGAAAAATGCAGTCAAACTATGACGCACAAAACAAGAGACGAATTAAAAAAAAAAACTGAGCATAAGATTACAAAAGCCGAAAGACATTTGCGGAACGACTCTTGAGTTTTGCCTCCCGCCCAACAAGTTAATGAGGAAATAAGCTTAGATAATGCGACCAGACATCGTGTTGGCCACAGCCTCGTACGAGCCAGAGACAACGGCGGGAACTGAATGGGAGAATGAGAGAATGAGATGGGTTTAATGGGGGGTAGAGGGGAAGTCTGGGGACTCGTCTCATATTCTCATGTTTGCGGTTGTGTCACTTAAGCATTTTGTAAATGGTTTGTTTTGTCTTGCAATTAGTTTGAAAGGGTTGCCCAGACCCTGGCCAGGCACATGCATGCATGTGTAGACCGAGAGAGAAGCCACTTTCAGACAATGCCCAGCTTTGTTTTCTTTGTTGAGGCGCCCCTGCTTAAGGCATGCATGCAGAGAGGGGAAGAGTTTGGATGGGGGGAGGGGGTGTTAATAATAATAATAGCATATCTCGATCTTGATTTTGCATACCAGAAACGAAAGCCATAAATGACCCGTTGACTCAATTTATTGCCGATTGATAAGTCGCGGCGAAGAGAATTGTGAGTCAATGTGTAAATACATTAATTCCTGATGATAAAGCGCTGCGAATGTCAATTCCATAAAAAAGTTCTATTGCCTATCAAGAGCTTTATAAAGGCGGGGCAATAAAATTGTGAAAAACTTTGAATATGTTTATATGTATATTATATGTTTTTATTTCTTGAACGGAAGCAAAAGATTGCAGTAAAAATATCATGAATGAAAGGCCTATTATAAAGTAGACACATTTCTTGGCAACATTTTAACAGGGTTGCCACATAGTTGAAATTACGTTTTAAATGGACTTAACGAGAGGTTAAGAGCTCATGAGATCTTGCGATCATGACAATTTTCAAATGTTTTCTTTTTCTCAATGGACTTTTCCACGACAATTTGTTGGCTGCATTTAAAATTGTAATAAAAGATTTCAATATTTCTATAATTAAATATTATGACAGAGCTGTGTGTTGTGCACACAATGTGGCTGCATTTGCAATTTGACAGCTGCATTTACAATGAGCTTTTACAATGTGGCTGGCGGAGCGTTTAAATTGTTGCTTTGGCATATTGTTAGAAATGATTAAGCCGAAAAATGGCGATAAATCGAAATGCTGTTGACATTTTGATGGGGTTATGCCGCATGCATCAAACGTCAAATGCCAAAAGCAGACTAATTAATTTTAAATACTTCATATATAGCCCAAACATTTGTAACAATAACAAGAAGAGGCGGCGGCGGCGGCGGCGGCAAACGTTGTGACATTAATTATGCAATAAATTACAGGTTTTATGCATGCTGCAAAATAATAATAATAACAATAAATGTTTGCAATTTGCCCCCAAACAGCGTAGAATTTAATTAAAATGCCAAACGCATCATAAATATTCCATGTATTTCGACAGCCTCGGAATTCATTCATGGAATGCAATGAAAATCAAAAAGTGTTTCACATTTGCCTTGAGCTCTTTTTTTTTGTTTTTTTGGCTCTTCTATTTGATGAAAAACAATTTGACAATTACTTCTAATCAACTTTGAAGCACTTGTGAATGGGCCAAGTTCATGGGGATCATTTAAATAATACCCAAGGACAATGACAAATGAGCTGCTTTTGTTTTACGGTTCAAAAAGGATCAACTTTGGTAAATGTGTTAACAATGGACACAAAAACTGTGCGTGTTTCGAGTGTGTGCGTCTGTCTGCCTGTGTGCGAGTGTGTGTGTGTGTGTGTGGTGTGTGTGTGGTGTGTGCCTTTGTTTTGCTGCCCTTTTACCACATCAATTTGTCTAAAACAATGTCTGCCCCCATATACATCTATACGTACATATATTTGCCTGCCTGTC
>JBAMCE010000332.1:0-39276 GCA_037075305.1 Drosophila kanekoi | reverse complement strand
CCTATCCTTTATATGAAAATGGCATTCCCAATGTAGTTCTCAGCGCTTGCCCATGGCATAGAAAAGTGTATGCATACGCAAGGCTCTCACTTTAGATACAAGTTTTTATAGGGTATGCTTAGGAGTATGCTCTTCAAGTCTTCGAGTTATGAGGAGGAGAGCTGGGAACAGGCAGGAGTATATTTTCTATGAAACAAGTAATTTTCAAGAATAATCCCCGTCCAGGTCCAAGCAATATCTCTTGCCGTATATTTTCCACTGAAATCTTCAAGTTCTTAACCAGGAACTCGAGTTGCGGGCACGGCGCCAGGAAATGCCACTAATCAACCAAAGCTTTGGCTCCGTAATGCATAAATTAAAGTCGAGGCCAAGAGTTATGTGAGAGATGGCTAAATGGGCCAGGGGGAGGGGTGAGGGGGGTTTGGTGAAGCTCTGTAATGTTATTGTATGTGTGCTTTATGGTTTTTATTGAGCTCAAGCTGAAATTTGCATAAAGCTTGACAATAACGAAAATCGATACTCGTTAAAAGGCAAGGGGAGTAGCAGGAGGGGATGCAGCGCCAAGCCCCCCTTCCCCCTCCCTGGTAATCATAAAAGACATTTGCATTGAGCAAAGCTTGCAAAAAGAAAAATGTAAATTGAAAAATGATTCTTTGCCCCGAGCAGAGCCCATAAATGTCGCCGACAAAATTGATGTATGTGAAAAAAGGCTACAAAAAATTCAAATGGCAGCAGAAGGCGAGCCAAGAAAAAAATTAAATTCCCATTTGCGGACAAAAATGAGGCATCCCCAAGGCATAAAGTGTCCAAAATTGACTCCAAATAGACTTTGGATCTATTTATAAGAAATAACATTGAATAAAACAGAACTAAATACAAATTGTTGCTTGTTTCAGCTTAGCAGACACTTTAACTGCATGTTATATATTTGCCAGGAGGATTACATTGCAATGTGAACGCATTTTCAGCTTAGCAGACACTTCAACTGCATGTTAAATATTTGCCAGGAGGATAACATTGCAGTGTGAACGCATTTTCATGCATGTTATGTTATTTTACACACAAATTGTTGCTTGCTTCAGCTAAGCAGACACTTTAACTGCATGGTAAATATTTGCCAGGAGGATAACATTGCAGTGTGAACGCATTTTCTAGCTAAGCAGACACTTTAACTGCATGTTAAATACTTGCCAGGAGGATATCAATGCAGTGTGAACGCATTTTCAGATTAGCAGACACTTCAACTGCATGTTAAATATTTGCCAGGAGGATTTTATTGCAGTGTGATTGCATTTTCAAGCATTCTATATTATTTAGTGGAATCTGCGAATACCCTAACATGCACTACCTGCAAATTAAGGCAAATTAAGCTGCTTGTTAGCTGCCTGTTAATTGACATGCACTTTGCCAGCGACCTGACAGCAGCTGGGAACGGCGCCCGAGCAGGGACGTTTGACTATTAACATCGGGCGCAACTGTACCTGGCCAGGGGTCATATAAAAAACAAAAATAAAACGAACTTCTTCAAATTGTTTCTGGCTGAACGCTTGATTAACATGTAAATGATTGATGGCTAGACTAGTATTAAAAGAAAACCGAAATTCAATTAAGTGAAATGCGAATATGGCCTCAAGAGAGCGCGAGAGGAGAGGGGAGAGGGAGGGGGGAGTACAGCAACAACAAGGCAACTTTTGGTCTTAGCTAATGGCCAAGTTGGCTTCTGCTTTTGGCCTTTTGGCATTTAAACGCGTTTGGTTTTCTTCTGCTTTCGGCCTGTCCGCCTGCCCGTCTGTCTGACTGGCACTCAAATGTCAGTTAGGATTTCGAATGTCTGTTGCCGTTGCTGATTTCATACCCCTTATCACAGTTACAGGGTATGCTGGTATAAATATCATATATAGCATAAATCTAACTAAAGAGAGTTTAACTTTGTTCAAAGTGTGGCCAAAGAAGAAGCACAATGGCAGCCCACGTTGCGAAGCGCTTGCTACAGGGTATCGCTGCGTCGAGCACTCCCAGCTGTTAACACACAGGCAATTGTTATGGGCTGCTATTGTAGCCCGGCTAAAACTAATTAAGACAAAGCTCAGCCAAATTTGACTTTGATGAACTGCTCGCATGTGCATTGGGTAGATCAGGGCGAGGTCGAGGCGGGAGGCGGGAGGGGGCCAGCGAGGGGCGCAAACGCAATACGAGACGCATTTGCATAACAATTGAGCGGGAAGAGGGGTGCGGGGCCGAGCCACATTTTGGAGGGTTGTTGCAGCGAGTTGCAGTTGCATTAATCTTAATTAATGCCATGTTGCAGTTGCACTTGCTGCATATTCCAGGTGCGTTTAAAAGGGAAGCGGCGGGCAAGGTGTGTAAGAGGGGGAAGGGGGAGCTGTGTGCAAGGTGTGTAAGAGGGGGTAGGGGGAGCTGTGTGCAACATTTTAATTAAGCGCCAGCTTTGGTAACTTGCAAGGATTCGATTTGGCTGCAAATCGAAAGCGGTTTCCAGCCAACTAATGAGCGACGAGGGGGGGGGGTTGGAAATTTGAAGAGGGCGCAAGCACATCTTAGCCCAGTTTAAAGAAGAAGAAAACTCGGCTGCTGCCTCGACCCAAATGTCAGCGAAATTGGCGCTGGGAAACGAAGCGCATGGCCCCAATTTCGAAGGCTGTCGCAGATTAGCTCCAGGCGAATGTTTACCCAAAACACGCGACGAGCAGATACCCTGTAGGGAGTCGAAAGACACTTTAAGCAACTCTCAATAGCTCTGTCTACCCTGTACACAAGTTAAAGAGGGGTATATTCGCTGCAATGTGAAAATCTGCTTGAAACAAAAGCTGAGAGCTGGAAATAAGACAAAAACAGCGGAACGAAATGGAATGGAATGAAACTTTCTCTCTCTGCCTGCCCCCTTTCTCTCTCTCTCTCTTGCTCTCGCTCCCCCACTGGCAAATTTGTTGCCTCACCGGAATGCGATAAAGTTTTTAATTACAAGAGAGGGCGACACACATTTTTGCAGCCATTAAAAACTTGGTGACACAACACAGAACACACCCACTCCACCCCCCCCCTCCCCCTCCCTCTTCGCTCTACCCTCCATGCTGACAAACAGAGAGCCTTACGGCCATTGCAGGAGCACCAAAATTGTTGTTCTCCAAGTTTCAATTAACTGAAACATTTTTATTTGACACCATAAAATATGTGCGAAACGGCAGCGAAAAGAAGAAGCACGCCCAATTCCACTTAGGCAGCTAAAAGTTGGTATTATACCCTGTAATAATATGGATAGTATATAACTCAAGGTACTCGGGGACTGTAAGAGCTAGATTGCAAAAGTTTGGTTATGTAAGCTCCTCTCAGGGATAATAATAACAAGTATATCGTGAAATCGGAACATAAATTTTACCATAATGGACTCAAGGAACTCGAGGATTATAAGAGCTAGAGCTATACGACATCTTGTTATGGATTGTATTATGTGTATTGTGAAATCGGGAAGCATTAACCTACCTAACCTCACGTATTACCATTGTTGACTTTGGGAACTCTGGGACTTTTCGAGCTAGAGTGCCTAAATTCAATATGTGAGCCCTTAACGAGGAAACCACTTACCATATCGTGAAATCGGAACACTTTTACCTACGTCAGAGCAGATATAATCATAATGGACTCAAGGAACTCGAGGACTATAAGAGCAAGAGCTATACAATTTGGTAAGTGGGCTCTTGTAAAGTAGATAATTTCGATAATCTCGTGAGATCGGAATACATTTACCCACTTCTCAGATATCACCATAATTGACTCAAGGAACTTGAAGACTTCAAGATATAGAGTTATAACAAGCGGTATTTGGGCTTTTATAAAGAAGACTTTTCTATATATCGTGAAATCGGAGCATATTTACCTATTCTATACTCAATTTAAACATAATGGACTCAAGGAACTCGGGGACTGTAAGAGCTAGAGCTATGCGACATCTTGTTATGGATTGTATTATGTGTATTGTGAAATCGGGAAACATTAACCTCCTAACCTCACGTATTACCATTGTTGACTTTGGGTACTCTGCTACTTTTCGAGCTAGAGTACCAAAATTCAATATGTGAGTCATATTATTAAGGAAATTACTTTCTATATCTTGAAATCGGAACACTTTCCCCCACTTCAGAGCAGACATAATCATAATGGACTCAAGGAACTCGAGGACTTTAAGAGCTAGCGTGATCGAATCGAGGCAATAGACTATTTCAGATCATGAAAGTCCGTAAAAATATGTTGTTGGTCGAGTAAACAAGGAATGCCCTGCGAATACATTCAGAACGTTTTGTTAATATCTGGCCAGGTTATTTAAGTCCATTTGTAGATGGCTTAAGTTAAAATTAGTTGCTTTGGGTTTTTGAAATTCACCTGAAGTCTTGAATTATTTCGGCATCTACAATGCTTGCTTGAGCGTGGCGTTTCCTCTTTCTGTTTGCAGTCGAAATTCATAGGAAACGGTGTAAAAGACACACACGCACACACGCACACGCCCACACACACACATACACAGACACACATTTATCGCGAGGTATACCAATTGGCAGCAGCAGAATGTGCGACGTGCAGCAGCTGCTCAGCGATGTGGGGCAGACGTTCAAGAAATTCAAGGAGCTGCGACACATCGAGATGCTCAAGGTGCTCGGCCAGGTGCGTTGCTGCGAATGCGGCCACAGGATACGCATGGTGAAGGCCCGCGAGCAGGCCAGGAAATGGCCGGCCCGAACGATCCGTTTGCTTACAGCCAGCATTATCTTCATGTTGGCGCTCTTCATGTGCTGGCTACACTTGGCGCGCAGATTCAATCATGCCCACACCCATGGCACCGGCGGCTGCCCCCCAACACTCTTCTATACCTTCACCGACTGCGATGTCTACGTTTAGCATTCGCCCAATGGAATCCATTTATTGAACAGCCACAGATTCTGACCAGGTGAAAGAAGAAAACGCAAATGTTCCAAATGTCTAAAAGTTAATTCTTAAATTAAGCCCAACTTGTTCTTAGCCTAAGGCTAGCCCGCAAGAAGCTCTAAATGTTTGTCAGCTTTTCAATTGTTTTATCATATAAATAAAAAAAATTTGTTATTTGTTCAAAAGTTGCCTTTACCTTTCGCCCCCAACTAACAACTGATTGGAGACACAAGCTCCGCTTGGAAATCGGAATCTTTCAGACTCTCAATTCCCTCTCTCTCTCCAAAGAGAGATCCCAAGGAACTCGGGATCTGTCGGACCTAGAGCTGTCATCTTTGGTTTACAGCTTCTTCAGCAGGAACTATGTTATAAATCCCAAGGAACATGAGACTCAGCCCATCTGTACGCCAGGAACTCGGGATCTGTCAAGGAACTCGGTATCTGTCGTACCTAGAGCTGGCATCTTTGGTATGCAGCTTGTTCTGCAGGAACTATGTTATAAATCCCAAGGAACGTGAGACTCAGCCCATCTGTACGCCAGGAACTCGGGATCTGTCGGGTCTAGCCCAGGCATCTTTGGTTTACAGCTTCTTCAGCAGGAACTATGTGATAAATCCCAAGGAACATGAGGCTCAGCCCATCTGTACGCCAGGAACTCGGGATCTGTCAAGGAACTCGGGATCTGTCGGACCTAGAGCTGGCATCTTTGGTATGCAGCTTCTTCTGCAAGAACTATGTTATAAATCCCAATGAACATGAGCCTCTGCCCCATCTGTACGCCAGGAACTCGGGATCTGTCAGTCTTGGCATAAGCTAAGATATGTTCCATTTGTATATTTAACAACTTTTTCTAATCTCACAACTGCCAACAAATATTATTTCTGTCAATCTTTCTAAAACCTGCAAAAACATTCCCTTTCGATTCACTAAACAGCAACAAAAACAGCAACAAAAACGAAAACAGCAACAAAAAGAGGCAATGCTTAACGCAAATTGCACAAACACACTCAAAATGTTTGTGCAACAGAGTAACAACACGCCCCGCCTCCCGCCCCCCCTCTCTCCTCCCCTCACTCCATTTAGGCTAAAATCAACATTTGCTAAATATAAAAAAAAAGCGCTAAAAAAGCTGCTAAAAAAAGAAAGAAAGAAATGAGAAACAAAATCAACAAATGCGCAGCACAAACTAAACCGGAGCAAGAGGGGGCCGAAGAGGCGGTGGGTGTGGCTGTGGGCGGCTGCCACGCCCATGAGCAGAGCTTGTTGAGGCGTTGCGTTTAGTTTTTCGCTGAATAGTTTTTCAATTTTTTTTATGCCACGTTTTTTCCTCCCCCCTCCCCCATTTTCTTTTATGAATGGCCGCAAAACGCGGCTCAGTTCCGTGTGGGCGTGGCGGAGGGAAGGGCGTGGCGGGGCGTTGTGCTCGTTATGAAGGCGGCTGCCGACACTTGAAAGTGTTGCCAGGTTGTTCTTGTTGTTGTTCTTGTTGTTGTTGGTCCTTCTTCTTCTCGTTTGCCATTCAACAACAACAAACAACAAACAAGAGCAACAAAGGCGACAGCCGTGCGACATTAATTGAAGTTTGTTGAACCAAAAAGCTGTTTGCTTGGCCCCCATTCTAAATGAACTACCCTCCCCCTGACACCCCCCGTTCTCCCTCTCATTCCCTCTCTCTCTGATAAGTAGCATCTTTTGCCACAGCAGTTGCTGATAAAAACAGGAAGAAGAAGCTGTCTTTTGTCAGACGGTTCGACTTCGAGAGCCCTTCAATCAGCCCCTACAAAGCGTCTATATGCACTTGATTGAACGACTAGCTGACTGATTGATCGACTGACTGATTCATTGACTAATGATTGATTGACTGACTAATGATTGATTGACTGACTCTTTAGCTTACGAAGTGATTGGTTAACTGAAGGATTGATTGAGTGATTGGTTATATAACTGACTGATTGACAGATAGTTGAGTGATTGCGAATCTGATTGACTGGCTTATCGACTGACTGATTGGCGGACGAAGTGATTGAGTGACTGACTGATTGTCTTACATAATGTATGACAAACTGATTGCTTAATAGATTTATAGACTAACTGATTTGAGTTGAATGACTGATTAACTAACTGATTGACTGGCTGGTTAACTGGCTGATTGATTGACTAACTAATTGGCAGATTGACTGACTAGCTGACTAACTAGATTGATTGATTGACTGTCTGGTTAAAACATAGACAGACTGCTTGATGATCTAATGGAATGACTGACTAACTGATTGACTGATTAGCGAGCCGATTGATTGACTGAGTGATTGACTGGCTGATAGCTTGACTAACTAATTGATTGACTGACTGATCGACTGATTGATGGCTAGTCAGCTAAATTGTTCACATAAGCAAACTTTACTCTTGGGAAAAGTGATTGAAAACAGTTGCACGAAACTTTTTTAAGTTTTTCGTAAGATCTTTGTGAAAGTTCTTTGCAGACACTTTTTTACACAATATGTGAAAATATGTGATGTAGAGTGAATATCTTGCAAACTTAATTACATTTCTGGTTTAATTTGTTGCTGTTGTTTTTGCGTGTGAGATTTTCTTTAGGGATTTTCACAGATTTCCTAGAGTTTCCTCTTTGGTGCACCGCATTCGTGAGGCATATAATTGGGGGTACAACTGAATCGACCCTATGTAACTAGACTACAATGAAATGGGCGCGACAGTCGCTCTCATGATTAAAATTGCCGACTGTCGACTCTCGACTGTTGTCATTCCCTGCTTCCCATCTGTACTGCCTTTGTGTGTGCGTTTTTCAGTTGTTTTTCCTGTATTGCGCATTGTCGCATTTGCATTAATGATGCAATTCGGCGGCAACAGAAATGACTGAAGAAATAGCAAAGGCGTTTCCCACTTCATTTGTGGGCCTTTGCATACCCTGTAAAAATGATTGGAGGGGACTGTTTAACTGACAGTCTTCAACAAGGGCCATAAATCAACATATTAGAGGGGTAAACTCTTGAAATGAGGCACACCCAAGCTTAGAGCTGCGCACAAGGTATCTCATACCCTGTAAAAGATGTCAGAGGGGTAGCTTACAAGAGGGCAAGCAAGAAATGGGCCACCAATCAACAAATTCTTGAAATATGGCGGCATACCAAGCTTAAGGAGCTGCGCACAGGGTATCTTATACCCTGTAAAAGATGTCAGAGGGGTAGCTTACAAGAGTGCGAGCCAACAGAGAGAGTCAGATGGAGGCCATCAATCAAAACATTAAATAGCTTAGCTCTTGTAACATGGCATACCCAATCCTCTAGCTGTGCACAGGGTATCTCATAGTCGGGCATGCACTACGCAGGCCAGTTCATTTGCTTAATAACAGCAAAATTGAAAGGGCGCACAATCGCTTTCAGGTCTTTGGCTTGCTCAACAATCCTTTGGCCACTTTCGAGGCGCCAAAAACCAGGTTCAATGCGCCCAAAAAGAAGAAGAAGAAGAAGAAGAAGATGAAGAAGAAGAAGAAGAAGAAGACGAAGAACGGTCTTCTTCTTTATGTTTTTGCTGCCACTCGCATAAACTTGACAAAGTTGCTGCGCAGACATTCAGAGTTTTCCCGGGCCGTTGCACATTGTGTCAGCCCCCCCCCCCCTCTCCTGCCTCCTTGCCCCTCTCCTGCTTCAACTCCTTCGGTCTTCTTCTTGGAGGACATCTTCAACTTTACGATTGTTCGTTGTCTGCTTTTGGGAAATTTTTGTGGCAGCCATTAAAATTGCGAATGCCGCACAACTTTTTAATACCTCTTGATTTTAGTGGATAGTTTCAGTATTTTTTTGGTATTTTCACTGTGTAATAAATACCACAATAAACTCTTCAGCATTTGCTGGTATGTGTACCATTTAGATGAAGCGAAATGTTTGCCTTGTCGCTCGAGGACCAGCTTGCTGACATGTCACGCAGTGTGGCCTGCCAGACATCAGGCATGACAGGTCATCGAGCAAGTCTTGCAGAGCTTTCATGTGAATGACTTCAAATAAGAAACCAAGTCTTAGCAGAACGTCTGCGATCTTTGGGTCTTCCAGTCAAACATAGATCAGCTCAACTGTTGTAGAACTTCTCTAGCATACCCCCCACTATTGATGAATTCCAGGGTATGTTTTGGAGCGTGCATTTGCCAAATTAACTTTTGGGGCTTTTGCTATTTTGGCTGACTTTAGCCGCTTATCTCGCACTTTGCGTCATTTTCTCAACCGGCATTTGGCAGCTGCCAACTGTTTTGGACTGTGGCAACTCTGCCGCTTGATGTTGGGTAACTCTGCAAACTCATTTTTGCGAAACAATGGTTCTATTAAAGTTAAAACTTAATTGAAATGCTCTAATCTTGCCAGAGCATAGTAATGTTGCCTGACGCTGCCAGAGTTGCCACTGTTAGCACACATCTGGCAACTCTGCAAGAAAATTTACTTGCTTCTATTTAAGAAAAAGAAAATCAAATCATTTAGAAATCCAATCAAAACAGTTTTGGCTAGTTTAATTTTGTTTTCCAGCCTTTTTCTAGCTTTTTTTTCTACGAAAATAGTTTGCCAGAGTTGCCACTTGTTAGCTTAAGCTTTGATACTTGGAAGCTCTGCAAGAAGAATGTGTGTTTTCTTTCAAACAAGTCCTTGTAATTGATATATGATTGAAATATATATTCAAGCTTTCGCTCAGCGTTGCCAGACTGTCAGAGTTGCCACAGCTTGCATACATCTGGCAACCCTGCAAACAAATTGTTTGCTTCTGCTTTATAAAAACAACAACAAACAGCAAACATTTTGTTTACGGCTGCCTTAGAGAAAATCCAAAGGGTTTTATGTTCTTAAATTACATTTAAATTTCTTGAATTTTAATCTCAACGCTAATTTTTGCTGGCGCTGCCAGAGTTGCCGCTGTTTGTGCCACAGGCGCGCAAATATTTGCACAAACAATGCCAAGTTTCGTCCAGTGAACACAAACAAAATGGCGTCCAGTGGGCGGGGCTTGGCGGGAGCGGGGCGGAGGGGTGATTTGGTTTGGCTTTGTTGTAATTGCCGCTGGCTATGTGCCACCTGTGCGCTCTGCTGGCAGCCATGCCTGCGCCTCCCGCCACGCTCCCCCACACACACACACACACATCGTTTCAAGGACACTTTGCCTCCTTGGCAGCCGCCCCCCGATCCCCTACCCACCCCCACACACAGCAACTCGCCGCACATAAATCAACGCCGTCTGCTTGAGCTTCCGCCTTTTCACTTCTCCCTCATCCCTCATCCCTCATCCCCTTTCCCCCTTCCCCACTACCCTCTTTTTGCTTTTCTCTGTGTTGCTTTGTTTGCCTGTCTACGCGTTTCTTGTCCCTACCCTCCCCTCAACTCCCTTACCCCCTCAGACAATAAAAATGGAAAGCAAACAGAAAAGCAAAAAAAAGAAAGAAAACTCAAAAAGCATTTTCTAGGCTCCATTTCCAGGGTTTCAAATGCTCGGGCTACACAAAAATGTGAGCAGCAATATGTTTGGGGTTGTATTGACTAGCGGATACCCTGTTAAAGTTCGAATTTTAAGCAAATCTATAGAGAATTCAAGGGGCAAAAAATGCCCAATATCGAAAAATTGATTTCTCAATATTGCACTGAAAATTGCATTTCGGTCGGACTATAAGAACCGAAGTTCAACGAGAATTCAGTGTGAAGAGGAAGCACAGCTGTTGCATGGACTGCGACTAGTCGGGTTCCCTCTCTGCAATACTCAACCGTCTTCTTCTTTCGATTTGGAATTAAAATTGTTGCTAATTTAGTGCAGAAGTCGATTTGTTTGCCAGCTGGCAATTTGCTAGCAGGATATCATGTTGAACATCCTGTGGACAAGCTCGTGTAGGAGAAATCGCTTTTTTATTACGTTTATCCTTTGGGTTTTATGGACGCCCATTAAACCATCAAATTCGCATAAGGCGCACATCCATTCGGCATTATTTCTGCCTCGCTTTCCGTCTTCACTTCTCCTTTCTTCGGCTCTGTTTCCTGTTGTTGTTTCTTGGCAAACACATTTGGCAAGGGGTTGACTGGATGTCTAGAGAGGGTTGCGTTGGGGGTTGCGACTCGTTTCGCCTGTTTGATTGATTGATTAATCAATTGATGGGCTTTACGAGAGAATCAACAAATAAAGAATAGATTTATTCGAGAATCGGAAGTTCCAAAAGCTGGCGTAGCGCTTAGTCAAAGATATGTTTATAAAGTGGCACCTGCTGCCAAGGCCTTCAGTGTTTAGGGGGGTTGAACCAGCAACTTCCCCTACAGTTGGTTTATTCGAGTCTCAAAAGATCCAAAAGTTGGCGAAGCGCTTAGTCAAAGATATATTTATAAAATGGCACCTGCTGCCAATGCCTGCAGCTAGAACAATACCATTGTTTAGTGGGTTTGAACCAGCAACTTCTCCTACAGTTGGTTGTAATAGTTGTAATAGTTGGCAAAGCGTTCTGTCAAGGATATATTTATAAAAATAACATAGGGTTAACATTCAAGCCAACTAGTTTGCGACTGAGACCATCATTTAATGAGTTTGAACCAGCGTCTTCTCCCACAGTTGCTTCATTCAAACAGCGCAATCACAAAGAACTGCAATGCTCAACCTATCTTAGCCTCATTAAATGTAAAAATAACTAAAATATGCATAGATTAAGGCGAATGCCGCGTAAATATTTCCAGGAAATTTGCCAGTTCAAAGGGCAAATGCTGTGCATAGCATGCCGAGGGCTTAGTCTAGAGCCTAATCAGCATTTGGAAATTCAACATAAATACGAAAATTCGACCAAATTCGACTTTAATAAAATCACAAAAACGCTTCAAATTTCACGAGCTGGCCAAAGATTTGAGCGAAAACTTTGAGGGAAACAACAAAAATGAACATATAAAGAAATGCGTCTGTGTGGGCGTTGCCCCCAGCGCCGTCCCCGCCCTACCTGCCACGCCCACCCATTACAGACTGAAAGTGAAGTCGGTTTAACGGTAAATGGTACATGGGATATATGTGAGGTTAGGGTGAGTCCATTTTATTCCTCTTCTTCTTCTTTTTGTCCTGTATATACGCATGGAATAAGGGCCCAGCTTCACTTTTGCCGCGGCCTGTTGCTAAAAAGAAACCAGGAAATGACAGACACACAAATCTAGCTACACATTTTGTGCTCAAATTGCAGTTTGAATACCCTGTTTAGCTCGTTGAGAGGGTTTTATTGCATTGGACTTAGTTACGGGTTTCATTCAACACAGTTCGAAAGTCGCAGCTTCTGTTGGAGTTAGACTTTACACAAAATACAGTCTTAGATTCACAGATTACACAAGGTACAGTCTTAGAGTCACAGAAGGAGAAGTCTTTTGCAACTATTTCAAGCAGCTTTAAGCATGTGGAACAGAGTAGCCCGCAGTCAGGTGCAGTGTTTTCCAATATTATACTTTGTATACCCTGTAAAAAATTACATTTCTCTTCACTTTTTATACGCTTCGATTATGAAAGGTTTCAAGACACATTCGATTATTTCAAATATATCGATAGCTTTTGCCATTTCCCCGAAACGATAAATATCGAATTGTACAAGTCTGGTTACAGGGTATTGCCAAGTCGAGCATGTTTAGCTGGACGACTAACGGTTCGTTTTTAGCCCATTTTCCCGCTGCTAAAAGACGTCAAATTCAATTCGGGCAGCTCAACAAAATGTTTCTTTCATGTGCCGCAAGCGACACGCCAAAAAAAAAGTAGCAGGAACAGGAATAAAGGCAGACACAAACACAAGCACACATACACACACACACACGGACACGGACAGGTGCCAGCGGAAGCTGCACGAAACGGAAGTGTACAACAAGGTAGAAAAGTGAAAGAAAAACAAACGCCAAATACACAAGGCAACAACTTTACGGGGCACAACGAAGCCAAAAGACTCTTTCGGGATGAAGTCTGAAAGCGAAAAGGCAAAGCCCAAAATCAATTTCAAATTCCAAATTCAATCCGTAATCCATAATCCGGAATCCATGGTAGTCCATGGTCCGTAATCCGTTTGAATTGTAAGCACACAAAGTGACCATGGAGGACCAAGCAAATATCGGATGACAACCAAATAAGCTCGATTAAAGACGAGTCGGGACCGCTCGACTGGCAGATACCCTGAAAAGATAGCTAATAGCCAGATTCCACTATGCTCAACATATCTTACATCTACATTAACATTTACTTTACATTTCCTTACGTTTCCTTTACATTTACTTTGCATTTACTTTACATTTACTTTACGTTTCCTTTACATTTACTTTACATTTACATTAACATTTACTTTACATTTACTTTACATTAACATTTACATTCCATTTACATTTACATTTACGTTTACATTTGCATTGCACGCAGAATGTCAAGTTTGTAAATGTAAGAAATGTTGCGCAAAGTGGAATTAGCCTATAACCTTTAACGCTTTCCTTTGCCCCACACTCTGAGTAATCCATTCTCATTTAACTTCGGCCCTCAAAGTCCGATCATTTTGTATATAAATATTCTATAACATCTAGTCGCCAGCTATTCCAATTGCCAAGATCCTAAATATCTTAATTGAAATCTAAAGTTAATCAAAGAACAGCTGAAATAACCCAATTTAAGTTGAATTTTGAGTCAGCTGTTGTTTAAAAAGTTTATTTCTTTGTGTAAAATGTGTTTCAGTTGTTTCCCAAGTGATTACTGAAAATTTGTTTCGGTTAGAAATGGGGAGAGAAAACTATTTAAAGAAAGTTGTTTTCTTACTAAGACTTTTGATTTGTTTAAAGTTTTCATCAAAGACTTTAAGAGCTGGAGACTAGAAATTGTTTCGTTTGTTGCAAATCACCGAAAACTTGCACCGTTTTCTTGAAATCGATAAATTGATTTCGATAACATGCAGCTTATACGATATTGTGGAAGACCTAATACTATTAGATCATAAGCCAAAATAGACAGATCGTAAAGAACTTAAGAACTAGTTCTTTATTCCTTAACACGCAACGCAGAAAGAACTGAACTCTCTTCTCTCTCTCTCTCTCTTAAGCTTCAAAATATTAAAGAGCTTGTTAATGTTAATTTTAATGTAAATGTTAATGCGAGATGTTGACTGTTAACTGTTAATGTTAATGCTAATGTTGATTTAAAGTACTTTTCCTGTAGCTGCTTTATGGCTCGCAGCTAGTATATGAAGATTGAAAACATTTAACTGTTTGATGTTAAAGGATATTCAAGAGTGGCTCAGGTCAAAACAGGGCAGCATTATTATCAAGTATACGACGTGTGTGTTGTTGATGTTGTTGTTGTTGCCCATTGAGCAAAGTTGCGAGAAGCCTTTGCGGCTGCAGCAGCCACAACAAAAAACGGGGAAACAAAAGCAAAAGCAACAACAACAACTTTTTAAAGTTGCTGCAGCCAAGAAAATGAAAACCGGCAAAAAAAAACACATGAATAACTGTTCATCTGCAGTTGGCAGAGGCTGCTGCTGACTCTGCTGCTGTGCCATATCTTGAAGCGACAGCAGCAGCAGCAAGAACAACAACAAAAGGTGTCTGCCAAAATGAATACAACAACAACAACAACAACAACAGGAAGAACAGCAGCAAGCAGCAGCAAGCAGCAGCAAGCAGCAGCATCAGCAAGCAGCAGCAGCAGACAAAGCCAACGGTAAACTCCAAAATACTTCAAAAGGAGCAGAGAAAATCGATAGATTTCGGCAGATACACACACGCAGAGACAAACACACACAGACACATAGCACAGCACACACACACACACAGACACACACAGCACAGCAGACACACACACACACAGACACGCAGGCAAGCACACAGACAAAAGGCAAAACTGCCTGAGGCCTGCCGGCGACTGTTGATATTCTGTATACGCAATGTTGAACAGAGCGGCTGTGAGGGCAAGTGAGAGCGAGAGAGAAAGAGAAAGAAGGAGTGTGGGGGAGGGGGGTTTGTCAAAAACAGCTAGAGACTGAGTGGGCAGCGCGAGCGAGAGAGCGAGGGAGGCAATAATAAAATGTTGCCGGAATTTGAATTTTGATGATGATTATTATTATTGTGTTGTTGTTGTTGTTGTTGTTGTTGTTGTTGTTGTTGTTGTTGTAGTAGTAGTTGTTGTTGTTGTTGCTGCTGCTGCTGCTGTTGTTGTTGTTGTTGTTATAGTAGTTGCTGCTGTTGTTGCTGCTTCTGCTATTGTTGTTGTTGTTGTTGCTGCTGCTGCGCATAAGTAGTTGCGGCCGCTCGCAGGAGCCAGTCGCAAATATTCGCTCATCCCTGTGAAAGCCATGAATAGAGAACAACAAAAACTAGTTCTTCTTCTTTTCGACTTAAATTCGTTGAGCTTTTGATTAAAAACAAAGTACAGCAGTCGCTCGCTTGAGAGAACTTGCAGTTATTAATATGAAACTCTTGAAAACTAAGCAACATTTGATGCATAGAAAACGAAAAGTTTTCTGCATACATATTTCAAATAAATATCAAATTATACAACACGTTAACCAACACTTGGTGCTCCTCTTACTAAAGCAACGCATTGCACTGAAACGTGCTTCAATTAAAATTTCGTAACTTTCGCAGCATTTCATTTCTCAATTGGAAATCGTATACTCTCAGCGAAAATAACTTTTATCTGTAACATATTCTACTTGAGTTTCATTTCGTTACACGCTCTTTGCCACTCGCTTATCGCGTAATCTCTAATTACTTCTCACTTTGCTTCTCGCTGCAATCTCCAATTAGATTGTGTGCGATGGAAGATACTTGTCTTTCCCCCTTCGATTTGCCCAACCCGCTTAGCTAATTTTTTATATAATATCCCAGTTCGTTTGGCATCCACATGTTCATGTGTTCATGTGACCCCCCATTGTCCTTTGGCCCCAGTTGGCCACGTTTGAACCCCCCTCCCCCCGTTGCCGTTTGCCTGCTGGCATCCTTTCTGGTGTCCGGTGTCCGTTTTAATTGCATCAGTGTCGCTTGATTTAACCACAGTGCTCGGATTCAATATCAAAAATTGTCAGAGCAAATGTTACATAAACGGACAGGCACACCTCCTCACACACACGCACATACATCTCCTGACACATACCTCCCAACACACACCTCCTGACACACACCTCCTAGCACACACCTGCGCAGGATAATCAATAGAAAGCTCTACGGAGGTCCTATGCATTTGGGTCAGAGACATTAAAACAGAAAAATATAGAAAAAGCACGTATAAGCAGGGGGAAACCAGACAGCATGCTCGACCAGCAGCTACCCTGTAATTTTTAGAGCTTAAAGAAGAAGTTCGTGGGCACATTCTATTTCTTTTTAAGGCAAAACTAACTAAATGATTGTGAATGGGAAATATGGTTGGTTAGCTACAAGCTTTGCTTCTCGTTTCTAGCATTGCTTCTCGCTTCGCTTCTCTCTTTGCTTCCTACTTATACTCACATCGCTTGTGGTTCTTATTGCCTTTAAGCTTCTCTATTCAACTTCTTTTACTAAAGTTTTCATCTCTTAACTTCTCCCTTTAACTACATTCATCAACTCAGACTTTTTATAAAATCTACTGTCACTTTACGTTTCTCCCATCGCTCTTAACTTACATAACTTCTTCCTTTGCTTCTCACTTTGCTTAACTTATTCCTTTGCCCATCACTTTAACTTTTTCCTATACTTTTCACTTTGCCTGCCTCTCAGCGCCCGCTGGAACCTCGCTGTTAGTCACATAAAGGAGCACATGCCTAGATTTATAGCACGTGCCGCTTGTCTAATCGCTTCTCGCTGCGCTTGTTAAGGTGTCTGTTGCTTTCCCTAGGGGCGTAACACGGCCACGCCCATTTGTCTGTAACGGAAATGTAGGCAACGAGACGACAACAACAACTGGAAGCAGTTAACAAGGGGACAACAGAAGAAATGGAGAAAGGTGAAGTGCGACGCGTGGGTAGGGAAGGGAGAAGCGCAGGCAAATGCAATTTCCAGCATCACACAATGGCCGGCACATAAACTGGCGACACCTGGCGGCTGTTGGTCGCAAATTACAGGAATTGCCACAGCGAAAGCGGAAATGTGGCAAACCGACTCCTTTGTTCCAAATTGTAAGCCGTACCACGGACTGCAGCTGGAACCGCTGAACCATTGAACCGCTAATGAACCGTTAATGTCGCGAGAGAGACAGGGAGAGAGAAAGAGAGAGAGAGAGACAGGATTTCAGCCAGAGTTGCCAACTTATTTTGTCGCCAAGTGCCAATAAAAAAGTTGCCAACTAACTCGGCAAAGCTGTCAAAGCCAAACAGACAACTTGGCCAAATGCCAGGGATTTGTTTTTGCCTTCCGGCTTCTTTCAGCTTTTTCCTCTGACTTGAGGCAGTTCCTCACCCAGTGATAATAAAGCTGATGGCTTGTGAGTTGTCACAGCTATTGAGCAATTGACATATGCATTGTCTCATTGTCTCAGCGTCAGCTGGGAAAACTATTTGGTTCACAGACTCTGCGCATGAAGTTGACGAGTTCATTGAAAAAGAAAATCCATTAGATAATCACATGGCTAAAAAAAAACTCAGCATACATTTTCGTTGCTTCAGCTCGAGGCTCGACTCGACTCGTCGAACCAGGCTTTCCCATCATATGGAATTGAGTTCGGATAAAAGCTTACTTTTGGTCCAACTAAGACGAGATTTTGTTAACTTTTATTTCAAGTCTGCTTCATAGATCCACCTTCAAGTGCGGAATATGAGTGAAAAGTGCCCAACAATCCACAAGTCAATAGGATATTATATCAAATGCGAGCAGATCAATGTTGAGCTACAAATGTTAGTTGCGATTCTTTCTGTCGATGAGGCCAGGCGAATCACGGAGCGGAAATGGGTCTTGAAAGGCGCGCCAAACAACTGAGATAAGATGAAACACAATGTGACAGCTGTCAAAGCACAGCGGGAAAACAGATTGAAGCAGATGACGAAATGGGAAGAAAAGGGAAGAAGGGAGAGGAACAGCAATAGCTAAGGAAAGCCAGAAATAGTCTATGGGAATGCGGCAGAGAAGAACAAGAGAGAGAAAGAGTGGGAGAAAAGTGTTTATCAGGAAAAACCACCCGAAAATCTCGACGGGGCCAAGACAAGTGTACAGTTAGAGGGGGGTTGGGGGAGGGAGGGGAGAGCAGCAGATGTTGTTGCCATAACAAGGACAACAACACTCAACGCTGATGATGCCGCTGATGATTATGTGGATCAACAAGGGGGGCTAGGTGGTAAAGGGGGGATGGCTAACAGGGGGGGGGGGGGGTTTCTGGGTAAAGGCAGGCAAAGTTGCGTTTAAACGGATTTCATCACGAGGCACAAAATTCAATTTAATTTATCAGGAAGCGCAAAAACAACCCCCCGAAGTTCAAAAGCGTTCAAAAAGGGGGTGGTTAAAGGGGGGAGGGGGTGTGTGGTTAGCTGCTCAACAAGGGGGGGGGGGAGGGGGGGCAGTGAGTGCGTAAGAATTTCTGTTCAAAGACTTTTTCCCTTAAAAGTCTTCGCGCGCTCCAATTAATCATTTGCGCTTTACGATATTTGTGAATTTCCTCCTCTTCTTTTTTCCGCAGAATTTTCCACTGCATTTTCTTGAACGATTTTCCTTTGATTTGACTGCACAATTAGCCTTTTGTCGGCTGATTAACCCTTGAGCTGGATATCATCTGGCAACACGCATAATTACGGCATTATTTGCATATGAAATTGAACTGTCGGAGCAACAGTTAATGTGCTCGCTCTCTCTCTCTCTCTCATTCTCTTGTTCTCTCGCTCTTCCTCTCTCCCTTGCTCTCCCTCTTCCATGCTTTTGCTGTCTGCGGTTAACCCTTTGGTCACATATATTTCACCAGCTCTTCACGCTTCTCACGCTAATTGATTAACCTATAAGCTTTTGCGATTAGCTTTTTGACCTCTCTCCCTTTCTCTCTCTCTCTCTCTCTCTCTGTTTCTTTCACTCTTCTTCTCTGGCTCTTCTGTCCTGAGTTGAATTCATTCAAAGCGTTTTCTCATGCTTTTTACTTATAGCTAAAATCAACTAATTATGCTATCAGAGCTTTTGTAAGGAGCTTTAAGTCTTTTTTATCAGCTTTCAGTTTCTTTTTAAGTAGCTTTAAGCTTTTAGCGTTTTTGCAGTAGTTGAAAGCTGCTTAAACTTCTCTTTACCATGGTTTTGAGTTACATTTTATTATTGTCAAGTTTGTAGAGCTTAGCTTTAAGTTTTTATTGGCTTGTAGAGCTTAGCTTTAAGTTTTTATTGGCAGCTTCAAAGCTTTCGCGAGTTAGAAATTTACCCTTTAATCTTTCCTTGAACACTTTTTTGCCTTCTTATTTCTGCGTTGTTTTGTTAGAGCTTTTACCTGGCTAATTTTATAGTTAAGCAGAACTCTAATCAGACTTTCTTTAAACAGGGCTTGTTGACTTTTAGTTAATCGACAGCTGAATCAGCGTTAAGGCAAGCAACTCACGACCAATTGCCAATTTGCTGCGAAGCACCTGAATTTTGCATTGTCAGGGTCGTTGTTGAAATGCCATTTAGCACCTGAGTGTGAGAGAAGACAGAGAGAGAGAAAGAGAGAGAGAGAGAGAGGAGAGACGGGGAGATTGAGAGGGAGACGGGGACAGAATATGGCAAAGCAAAAAATTAACTGCAATGCACAAACTATGGCGATAAATCTGTTTTAGGCTACGTGGCCAGAGCGAGGCAGTCTGGCTGTCGCATTGATAATCACTCCACACACACACACAGACTCGAACACCTCTCTCAGAAGTGTGTGTGCGTGTGTGTGTGTGTGTGTGTGTGAAGGACAGACTGCAGCTGAGGGCAGAAGCATTTAAAAAGCGGAAATCAGGCAGACGACATAAATACACAGAAAGCCGCAGCTGGGGAATGAAAGGGAAACAGACAAAAAGAGGAAGAGGGAGGGAGGGAGGGCGGGAGGGAGAGAGAGAGAGAGAGGGAGAGAGAGGGGGAGTAGAGGGGTGAGTAGAGGTAAGCATAGGAGCTGTTGCTAACAAGTGCAATGAGAGAGAGAGAGTGAGGGAGAGAGAGAGAGACAGAGAGAGAGAGAGAGAGAGAGGGCGAGAGAGAGAGAGAGAGAGAGAGAGAGAGAGAGAGAGAAGGAGAGAGAGGGAGACGGAGAGACAGAGAAAGACAGAGACACAGAGACAGAGAGAAAGAGAGGGAGGGGGAGCGAGAGATTGCAAAGGTAGATTCGTCACGCCCACGCCCCTGCGATTAAATGGGCGCTGCCACGCCCCATTGCATAGAATTTCCCACACCACGTTCTCGGACTTTTAAAACGATTTTGCTTAGCGTAAGGCGATGTTTAGATAATTGCGTGGAAAAGCGATTTGGCATTAGCCAAAGGCCCGTGGAAACGTTTTGCGGTCAGCAGAAAAGCGAGCGGAAAAATCAGAAGAAAACAAAGAAGAAGAAGAGGAAGAAGAAGGCACCGAGCGCTAATGACATTAGCCAGTTGTAATTGTGTCTGATAAAGTTTGCATTTGCCACGATTATCGATAAATTAATCGATACATTAATCGATACTGGGTGAAAGTCATAAATTCTTGTGTTTCCATCACTTGATGCAAATGCAAAGTGGAAACACTTAAGAAAAAAGACCAATTTTTTGGCCACATGAGCAAATTATTGAAACTTCAAGAATAGATTACTTCAATATAAACAATTGCCGGCACGCTCAAGAGCTTAAAGCTCCTTTTGTGTTATTTGTGTTTCCATCAAAAGTCGAAAGTTTCAAGTGGAAACCACCCTTGAGCAGGGCTTTGGCATACATTTGGGCAAGAGGCAAGGGCAGGTGCCGAATTCAGTTAGACCCAGCGGCCATATTTGTGAGCACTCGCGTCTATTCATGTGCATATTCATGCTCGTATTCACGAGTACCCGTAAATGCGGCCCGCAACACTTTGCACACAGAATCCACTTGACGCTGCGCAGCGCCTTTTGTCTACCCGTGACAATAAACTTGAATTATGGCCACAAGACATATGCATAAATGCAAACAAGTATCTGACACACAAGTATCTGTATCTGTATCTGCATCTGCAGCTGTATCTGCAGCTGTATCTGTATCTGTATCTGTATCTGTATCTGCATCTGCAGCTGTATCTCTATCTGTATCTGTGTCTGTGCCCGCATCTGTATCTCCCACCTGCATCCGCATCTGCATCAGCATCAGCATCTGCTGTCGTTTTATTGTGAACTCTCGCAGAGGCCGTGATCTCAGCCTTAAGCTTACCGCATTGTTCTTGTGGGTTTGCCCGCTTTTGTGCTGGGCTGGGGCTTAGTTAGACGCACTTTACATCATGTTACATACCTGCAATGGAAGAGACACAAATTTAATTCAGGTAAATGCTTAGCTTTAAGATTTTAATATATTTATATTTATGCCAAGCTTAGACACTTTTCATGTGCATATTCAAGAAACATTGTCGTAAATCAATTAACAAGCAAGACAGCAAGCCCAGAAAAGGAGAAGTCGCTGGTTCACAACGGATTTCAAACAGCTGCCGGCCCTTACCCTCGGCTCGTGGTCAGTTTCTAAAGCCGAATCGATCTAGTCTTATCTGCCCGTCTGTCCCTCAAGCAAGCTTTAAAGCTCGTTCCTTTAACATGTTATCGATGAATATCGATCACAAAATCTTGTTTTTCTTTTACCGCGTCCATCTAGTCATATTCGCCCGTCTGTTCCTGAAGCTTTAGAGCTTTATAGCTCGTCCCTTTTACATAAATCGATAAACCGATATATCGATAAACCATTTGATCGATAAATATCGAACCAAAAACATGTTTTTAGCCATTATTCAGAGTTCATAAGAGCTAGAGACACCAAAATTGATATGTAGACTCTTGTTTAGCATGCTCAAATGTGAAATATTTCAACCTGGGCCAAAATACAGTGTTGTAAAATGCTAACTGAAAATGATAGCCAACCTTTGAGTGCTGCCTGATTTGAATGGTTTGCTTGTCGGAGCATTAGCTGAGTGTCTATTTAAAAGCTATACATTACAAAAAGCTCATCCATCAATCAATCAGTCAGTCAGTCAATCAATCAATTAAATGTGCAAAGTAGCACAAGAATACCTTGAGGTTATAAAAGTGTGCTAAAGACAATGTCAAGCAGAGAGAGATAGAGAGAGAGAGACACAGTGAGAGAGCGAGAGAGAGAGAGAGAGAGAGAGGGCCGGAGAGAGGAAGAGATTAAGCCAAGCAGACAAACGGCTTAATTTAATGTCATGAACGCAATTGTTATTGCTGTCATTATAAATAATGTGAGCGACAACCCTGGCAGAGATCAATGCTGCTCGTTCCTGTAATTGTTCCAAGCACTACAATTAAATGTACTCTGGTTGTTGTTGTTGTTGTTGTTGTTGTTGTTGTAGCTGGCTTTAACCCCCGCTCGGTGAAATGAAATTAGAGCGCAAACATTTCAATTTTTATCGTCGCAGAAGAAGTCACGATTTCCACACAATTCGGTGGTGGCTGCGGCCCGTTGCCAGTGTTGGGTGCATTAACCTTTTCCATGCACCGGTTGACACCAGAAAAGCGGCGAGTTTTCCGCATTTCCACCCAACACCTGAACCAAAGAAAGGGGGGGAGGGGCAGGGGTAGAAAACTCAACAGGAGCAGAGCCAAGCATCTGGCTTGGAACCACATCTGCTGGCAACCAGGAAATTATGTTGTCCTTTCTCAATATGCGTCAGTTTAAAGCGCGCCGTTTTTTATTTTCTCGAAATCGAAATCCTCGCCTGTTGTCCCTTGTAATCCTTTTAGCGCTCATAACTCTGCCAAAGCTGAGTCCATGTGCATAAGCCACAGGCTTTTGTTGTCGACTTTAATTTGACATTTGTGTTTAAAACAAGTTTTTAGATAGTTGATAAAGTGAACTCAAATAGATATTCTCCTTTCCACATGCCAGATTAGTCTATTCATTACCTCATTCCCCATTCCCGATTCCATAATATCGATAAATATCGATAAATATCGAATCGGAGACTTGGTTTCCTTTCCACATGCCTGATAAGTCTATTCATGATCTCATTCCCCATTCCCGATTCCATAATATCGATAAATATCGAATCGGAGACTTGGTTTCCTTTCCACATGCCAGATAAGTCTATTCATTACCTCATTCCCCATTCCCGATTCCATAATATCGATAAATATCGAATCGGAGACTTGGTTTCCTTTCCACATGCCAGATAAGTCTATTCATTATCTCATTCCCCATTCCCGTTTCTATAATATCGATAAATATCGATAAATATCGAGTCGGAGACTTCGTTTCCTTTCCACATGCCTGATAAGTATATTCATTATCTCATTCCCCATTCCCGTTTCCATAATATCGATAAATATCGATAAACATCGACTCGGAGACTTGGTTTCCTTTCCACATGCCTGATAAGTATATTCATTATCTCATTCCCCATTCTCGTTTCCACAATATCGATAAATATCGATTCGGAGACTAGGTTTCTTTTCCACATGCCGGATAAATCTATTCATTATCTCATTCCCCATTCTCGTTTCCATAATATCGATAAATATCGAATGGGAGACTAGGTTTCCTTTTCACATGCCTAATAAGTCTATTCATTATCTTATTCCCGTTTCCATAATATCGATAAATATCGATTCGGAAACTTGGTTTCCTTTCAACATGCCAGATAAGTCTATTCATTACCTCATTCCCCATTCCCGATTCCATAATATCGATAAATATCGATTCGGAGACTTGGTTTCCCTTCCACATGCCAGATAAGTCTATTCATTACCTCATTCCCCATTCCCGATTCCATAATATCGATAAATATCGAATCGGAGACTTGGTTTCCTTTCCACATGCCAGATAAGTCTATTCATTATCTCATTCCCCATTCCCGTTTCTATAATATCGATAAATATCGATAAATATCGAGTCGGAGACTTCGTTTCCTTTCCACATGCCTGATAAGTATATTCATTATCTCATTCCCCATTCCCGTTTCCATAATATCGATAAATATCGATAAACATCGACTCGGAGACTTGGTTTCCTTTCCACATGCCTGATAAGTATATTCATTATCTCATTCCCCATTCTCGTTTCCACAATATCGATAAATATCGATTCGGAGACTAGGTTTCTTTTCCACATGCCGGATAAATCTATTCATTATCTCATTCCCCATTCTCGTTTCCATAATATCGATAAATATCGAATGGGAGACTAGGTTTCCTTTTCGCATGCCTAATAAGTCTATTCATTATCTTATTCCCGTTTCCATAATATCGATAAATATCGATTCGGAAACTTGGTTTCCTTTCAACATGCCAGATAAGTCTATTCATTACCTCATTCCCCATTCCCGATTCCATAATATCGATAAATATCGATAAGAATCGTATCGGAGACTTGGTTTCCTTTCCACATGCCGGATAAGTCTATTCATTATCTCATTCCCCTTTCCCGTTTCCATAATATCGATAAATATCGATAAATATCCAATCGGAAACTTGGTTTTTTGAGCATATCTCGAAGAATATGAAGACTTAAGGCTTCTCAGACCCCAAATATTTCACTTAACTGCGCCATTCAAAGCCTAGTCAAAGCTCAACAAATATTTATTTATGTCCCAGCTTGTATTTTAGAGGAATTTCGAGGAATAACCATGATAAATACATTGTTTAATTAGTGTTATTTGCTTTGGCTCTTGGCTAATGGGAAAACATTGACCAGAACTGGGATACAAAGGAAAACAATGGCGAGAGATTGACAAAAACCAACCCCTGAAAAGGAAAAGGGAACCGTTGACAGGCCGTGTTATTGGCATTCCCCGTTCAATCGAATGCCAATCGATAAACAATAATGCCAACTCGATGCCGCCGGCAGGCAACAGTTTGCCCAGCTTCCCCTCTCTCCACCCCTCACTCTTTCCCATTCCCCCCTTCAGCAGAAACAGCCACCACGAAGCGCCGAAGCTGGGCTACCCCTGGGAAAAAATGGGCATAAAAAAAATGAAATGAATCACTGAAGAAAAGTGTTAAAAACGCAGCCCACAAAATTGCGAGCAAAATGCGCTGAACTAGCGCCTGCCTTGCCCGATTTGACGCGCTAGTTTTCGACTGTTGTTTCTAGAATACCCTGTAAAAAGTGAGTTAGGGCATGATATGGTACTTGTCTACATGTCGTCTTCGATGTGAGGTTCACTCTGAATACGGCTTCCTCAAAGACTATCAGGCTGTGGGTTGACTTGGAATTCAGTTATTCTTAATCCTCAAACTTATCGATAAACGTTTCTCATCGATAATTATGATCGATATATGTATAACTATCTTTGGGCCCTTTGGAATTGGCGTTCAGTTTGTCTTAATTCGCATACTTATCGATACAAATCTGTCTCCTATTATCGATAAATATCGGCTTCTATGCCATCTATTAATATCGACAATCGGGTTTGTCCACATGTTGGATGTTTTTAGAGGTCGAGGTATAGAAATACAAACAGGGCATCGACTAGTCGGTCATTTCGAGATGTTTTCTTTCGACTTTTTTGCTGCCCTCTTTTTGCACGGTTAGGCCATAAAAATGAAGCAGTAAAACGCTGCTGTGACACGTGGCCGGGCTGTTAACGGGCCGCGTTTTCAAATTCAACAATTGCCAAATGAATCACAAACAAAATCAAAAGAAGAAGAAGAAGAAGAAGAAGAAGAAAAGGCAATGCATGAAAATGTGAGTCGGACATTTAACTCAATTGGCGCCTGAACGAGTTGCGAATTACAAACTGATTTCATTAAAGCGCAGCTCTCTCTCTCTCGCTCTCTCTCTCTCTCTCTCTCGCTCTCTCTGTCTCGTATTCTCTGTCTGGGTTGGTAAAGTTCCGGCAAATTCAATTTGCTTGCGGCTAGAACTTGCCGTGCACTTCGGCACGTAGTCCTCGGCGCCCAGTAAACCGTAAACTGCACGCGGCCGAAGGACTAAAATGTTTATGCAAACAGTTTAAGAGCCAAGTTGCGAAGTTGCGCCTCCTTTGGCCAGGGCCAGGCCAGGTATGACAGCCAAGTTTGCGGCCATTTCTATGCTAAACGTTTGTTTACCGTCTAGTTTAATGCCTCAGGACCCCCTCACGGGCTGCACATGTAGCCCGTAACGAGCTTCGTGTGGATGCAACACATTGCCAGGCAGCGAGCAGCGAGCATCTTCTGCCCGGACACGCTCGAAGGGTGCGGACTGTGGCTCAACTATGCACCAGGGAGCCATAAATTACAGGCACAGACACGGACACAGACAGGCGAGCAGGCAGGCAAGGCGAGGCATATAATTGCCCTACGGCAACAATATATATTTATATATATACACACACACATATATATCATCATGTATATGAACAGACGTGCACTTGACAGCCGGATAAATTTGTATTTATAAACTGTGAATCCTTCAATTGCGAAATGCATAATGCGAAGTGCACATTACCTTAGCTTCCCGCAAAGGCAAGGCCCCGAGGGCGGCGCCCCAGGCAGGTAGTCTATTTGAGTACGTAATCCCATCAAAGAGCTCTTCTTCCGCTTTTGAATTGAATCTTATGCCGTTAAAGACACATCAAAGCCAAGTTACAAAGTAAAATGATCTTAGGAACTTGCAGACAAACAAATGCCCGGACCATGAATATACTAGATATAGATACATAAGAATATCTTCTGCAAGGTCCTTACTCAACTTCTAGGTCCATCATTATGCCGAGGAAAGCTCATTGTTAAGTTCATGGTAAGGCATATTGTAAAGTTCATTGCAAAGTATTTTCTTAACTGGGAGTTGAATTTGAGTCTGTCTATCTAGTTGGATGTGTCGTGGGATAGAGCTAGAGCAGAAAACATCTGGTTGAAGATTTCTTATGCATTTTATCCGTAATTATCCGTAATATCCGTTCATATCCATCTCCAGTTTTGCCAGCTAAGTTAAAACACACTCGATTTGAATGCATATTAACAAACTTTTCTTGATCTTTTTGAATTAAATTTCCCGCTCTTCAGATCTCTCAAGTTTATTACTCAAATTTTCTGTAATTGTCTTTGTTCTTCGAATGTAGTTAAGATTTTAAGATTTTTTCGGCTGCCCCCCCTCTTTTTTCCGGCAAGTTGATTGAGTTACCGTTGGCTTTGAGATTTCCACCATCAGCGCATCAAGGTCAAGGGTAGCTGGACCGGGGGGAGATGCCAATGGGTGGGGGATGCGCTCAAGTGCAGGCCGGGTGGGTCGAGCGACGAGCTGAAACTGAAAGTCACCCCAGATGGCTCGGAATCGGTCATTATGTGTGCATGGCACGCATTTCCTGAGCTCGCCTCTAATTCCCGTTTCCCACTTTCCATTTCCCACTTCCCATTTCCCATTCCCCTTGCCCATTGCCGCAACCCGCCCGTTCGCAGCACAAACTAATAATTAAAACTACAAATGAATTCACACCCTTCGAGCGAATGCAACCGAATGTTGTGATCGTGAATGAGTGTGAATGTGTATGTGTGTGTGTGGGTGTGCTTGTGGGTGTGTGCGTGTGGGTGTGTGTGTGTGTGTGTGTGTGGGTGTGTGTGTGGGTGTGTGTGTGCGAGTGTATGAATGAGTTTTTAGAACTAGAAACATTTAACATTTGCCTAGACAAACAATTTGGGCAGCAAAAACGTTTCATTTTGGGCTACAAATTGGAATGAATGCACTTGAATGCACACTCAATCCATTGATTCGCGAGTGCTCGACTAGAAGCTACCCTGTAAGCAGCTCTGTGCTTCTGCGGCGCTTTCTAATGGAATCGCAGAATGTTAAGTTTGTAAATGTAAGAAATGTGGAAATATGCTGTAAAAACCAAGTTTCAAGTATAGTATAGAATATACTTGGGATTGATATAGAAGCAGATGTAGTTTCCGAGATCAGATGGACTAAAAGAGGGACTGACAAACGAATCAGGAATATGCACACTTTATAGAGTCGGAGACGCTTCTCTCCTCTTCATATTCTACATTTCCACACTTATAAGAATAATAAACAATGCTTGAAGCTAAAAATGCAATATAATATCGAGTTAATTGGAGTACTCGAGTGTTATTCACATGTTATTCACATTCATTGAGTAGTTCTCTATCTCTCTCTCTCTCTCCCTTTTCCTCTATCTCTCCCACTCGCTCTCTATCTCTCTCTCTCCCTTTTCTTCTGTCTCTCCCACTCGCTCTCTATCTCTCTCTCTCTCCCTATTCCTCTGTCTCTCCCACTCGCTCGGTCTCTCTGGTGAATACATGAGTTATTCATTCAACTGTGACTCAAGTCCATTTCTGCACTCACTCACAGACCGAAGCACTCACGCGCCCGAGCTGTCAACTACGCTGATTGACACTTACAGAAAAAAACAACAAAACATATATAGAAGAAGGAAAAAGTGAGTGACAGAAAAGTTTACACATATTCGCTGGCGGGCAGGCAGCAGGTGTCAATCAGTCTGGCCACACTGGCAATTAGCGATGAGACTCGCAAATGACGTTTCGTACGTGCTCACGACTTCACTTCAATCGCTTCCAAAGGCAAGCAAAAGTAGAAACTTGACAAGGTTTTGATTGATGCTTTGTCAGTCTGTCAGTCAATCATGTGACTGGTCACACTGGTCCTTGCTCTCGGGACGCACTGTACTTACGCGCTCATCAGTAAACCATTAATTTATGTAATATTTATAAAAGTGAACCACTTTTTCAGCTCTGCCCGCGCTCTTGTCCTTCTACTCAAGGACTCAACTCATTTGCGCCTTGAGCTGGTCACACTGGCACAAGACTCACGCGCTCATCTGGCCACATTTACATTTATTGGCATTTTGCATTGGACTCTAGCTGGGGTCTCTCTGGGGTCGAATTTTGCGGAGGATCCCTCAGGCCCCGCTTTGCTCGGAATCAAGCGATCTTTGGACTGGTCACACTGGCACTTTGAAAAGCTCTGCACGCGACCCACACGCTCAATGTTCAACGCTTTTGTCAACGTATATTCAAAAAAGCATTGATGCTGGTTCAATTCACGCTTTGAACCAGCTTTCTGCCTTAAGGTTCGACTTGTGATGTTTCAAATTTTGGCTTGCAACTTTTTTCGTTTCAGTTTTTATTTTATAAATGATTTTTGGCCGGTTCTTGTTTCAAATTCCGGCTTTAAACCAGCGATTTCTCCCCATTCCAACATAGTTCAACTCTTCTTTTCTTCTGGTCACACTGCAAACGCACGCACTTGCCGTTGGGCTCGAGCCACGCCCATTTGGCCCTTGGAAAAAGGGCTGGAGGGGCGTGTGTTAAGTGCTTGATTAAAATGGCATTAAAAGTCTCAAACGGCGCCCACAAAACAATTGCAAACGGGAAGGGGGCGATGCGAATGGCCAAATGCAACCAGACAGCAGCCCAACGGGGGGGTGCCTATCGGGAGGGTGCGACGGGGACGGGAGGGGGGGATGGGGCGAGGTTGGGTCGGGCAGCTGCTGCGGATAGGCAAATCAGAAATAATAAAGTCAAGGGGCAATATCCTGTAATCATAACATTCTCAGCACAGACGCTGCACTCGCCACCCGCCGAGGCGTGGGCAACACAGAACAACAACAGCAACAACAACAACAAATAACTACAACAACAACAACAAGCAACAACAGCAACAACAAGCAACAACAACAACAATTGCAATGTGCACTCAATAAATTTCAATTAAGCAAACAGCAGCCTGTGCATTTTCCCACTGCATGTTTATATTGTTTATAGTTTTTCTTTTGTCTCGACTTCTTTTCTTCCACATAAATACCCTGCAAATAAGCCAGACGGAGTTGTATATTTCAATAGGGCAAACATGACGGCGAACACTTTCGAAGTAACTCGGGACTTATAAGAGCGAGCCTGAGAAAAAGTGTTTTGGGTGTTTCTTACAGTAAAACCTCGCTAAAAAACAAGCTTGGCAAAAAAAAACTCTCGATCTTTTTCTTGTAATAGCAATAAAGGTGCAAAGGGGATATGGAAGAAACTCCTGAAAGCCCCAAAGTTTGCACCTTTAATAGAAGATGAGGGAAAGGTTTGGAAGATATAAAGTTGAGAAAAGCTGTCGATATTTACTCTCAAACTTGAATATTCTGTCTACGGCTTATTTCCGGAAGTTAATAAAGAAACGTGAAACATGGGCAAAGACATACATCTAGACATATATCTAGACATACATCTAGACATATATCTAGACATATATCTAGACATCTAGACATTGACATCTATCTAGACATATATCTGGAGTTTCATTATGAACAACATTTCAAGAAAAACCATTAAAAGTTTTCACTTATCTTTACTTCCATTACAGATTACTTTCAGTTTTAAACATTGCCACCTTTTTACAGCATATAAGCTAGTCGAGCATGCCTTGATTTAGTTTAGTTAGCGCTTAGTTATTCATGTTTGATGGTGCAAGGCACATTGCACATGGTTTTTGTTGCGTTGCATTGTGGAAATCGATTTTTAGCTCAAACCTTTCATTATTTATTGTTATTACGACTATTGTTAGCATAGCACATAGTTATTAACTAGCTAGTTACTCGACTAGACATGCCGTAACCGAGGTAAAGTCGCTGGTTCAAATCGGTTGGTTTTGATGCTTGTTCATTTCATTTGTTATGAATCACACAGAAAACAATGAAAACTTTAAGAGGAAACAGGCAAAGCAAGGCCAAGAGCTAAAAGCAAAGACAGCCAGACTAGCAGGCGTAAAGTCGCTGGTTCAAACTCAGCAACAATTTTACCTTTTACTGCTTGTTCATTTCACTTGTTATGAATCACACAGAAAACAATGAGAACTTCAAAGGGAAACAAGCAAAGCAAGGACAAGAGCTAAGACCTAAGACAGCTAGACTAGCAGGCGTAAAGTCGCTGGTTCAAACTCAGCAACAATTTTACCTTTTACTGCTTGTTCATTTCATTTGCTATGAATCAAACAGAAAGCAATGAGAACTTTAAGAGGAAACAAGCAAAGCAAGGCCAAGAGCTAAGACCTAAGACAGCCAGACTAGCAGGCGTAAAGTCGCTGGTTCAAAGTCAGCAACAATTTTACCTTTTACTGCTTGTACATTTCATTTGTTATTAATTACACAGCAAATCAAAAGAACTTTAAGAGGAAACAAGCAAAGCAAGGCTAAGACCTAAGACAGCTAGACTAGCAGGCGTAAAGTCGCTGGTTCAAAGTCAGCAACAATTTTACCTTTTACTGCTTGTACATTTCATTTGTTATTAATTACACAGCAAATCAAAAGAACTCTAAGGGAAAACAAGCGAAGCAAGGCTAAGAGCTAAGAGCTAAGACAGCCAGACTAGCAGGCGCGTAAAGTCGCTGGTTCAAACTCAGTAACGATTTTTTGCTTGTTCATTTCATTTGTTATTTATTACACAGCAAATCAAAAGAACTTTAAGCAAATTGCGCTGATCGCCAAAGCTGAGGCCCAAGGCAGCCGACGATTTGAACCAACAACCTCTCCGTTAAGTAGCTTGAAAGGCTCGCAGTCTATGTTTGAACATTCAGTTGTCGATTTTTTACTACAATTGTAGTACACCTTGAGATTTACTTCAAGCTGCTCTCCGATTCGAGTCGTTGGCCTAAGCATCTCCAGTATTCAGTAAGTTCTAAGATTTCCTACAGTCAACAACTATTTTTTCATCAAAAAAAAAACAAAAAAATTGAGTTTTTAAAATTTTTAGTGCTTGTTTTTATATTGTGTATAATTTTTTAAACATGTCCTTATACGAATTGGTAAGTTTTGTTTCCTTCAGCAGGACCTCGAAACTGTAAATATATTTTATATGTTTCAGTGCGTGGGTGATGTGAAGGCAAAGGGGCGAAATGCTGGGCCCCGGCGCGCAGCTGCTGGAAACCTCAGGCAGGCAAAGGGGGAGGCGGCCCAAGAGAATTCCAAGCAGCCCAAGATGGAGAACCGAAAGTCATTGCGCGGGCAGCCGGGCAAGCCAGCACAGGAGCCGCTGCATATTGCGCACCGCAAGAAGAAACCAAGTCGGGTTCGACCAAGGACCCGGGACCAAGCGTGCCAGACACCGCCCTACCCGATCTTCTACGACTATGCCAGATAGTTGTTTTTAAACCACCCCAAAAACTGGACGCACTCTACCAATGGACTACGTTGGAGACGGAGATGGTCTTAACTAAATGTTAACACTCCTTTTTATTCATTTTAAATTCATAAGTGACAGCCTGCTGTATGATATCGTCCAAATACATATTTGTTCTTCCCTGGGTAAATGCTGCATTCAACATTACCGAGGTCGCTTTCTAGCTTCAACTTGCGGTAAATACCTTCTAAAGAGCTCGGACGTAAACTGAGGGAACTTAAGCAGAAGCTAGTTCGAGCCGTGAACCAGGACTTCAAGGTCGAAGTCTACTTCCTAACGTTTGTGGACCAGGCTAATTGCGCCTGGGCTGAAGAAAGCGCTAAAACAGTTTAATGAGCTGAACTTTAGAGGAAAACTAATTCGTAACGTGAACCTAACCTAGTTCGAACCGTGATCTGGTTCTTCTTCCTGGGCTAAGCAAAGTGCTTCAAGTTCGCGAGCCGAACCGAGCAGTGAACCAGGGCTGCCAATTCGCAGTCTACTCCTAGGGACGTTCACGAACCAGTCTAGTTGTGCCTTTGAAGTATAATATCAAGTTCACGAGCCGAACCGCTAGGCAGAAGCTTGTTTAGGCAGTAAACCAGGGCTGCCAATTCGCAGTCTAGTCTTGGGGATGTTCACGAACCAAGTTCACGAGCCGAAACGATAGGCAAAAGCTTGATTGAGCAGTGAACCAGGGCTGCCAATTCGCAGTATAGTCTGAAGAATGTTCACGAACGAAGTTCACGAGCCGGGCCGCAAGGCAAAAGCTTGTTCATGCAGTGAACCAGGGCTGCCAATTCGCAGTCTACTCCTAGGGACGTTCACGAACCAGTCTAGTTGTGCCTTTGAAGTATAATATCAAACAAATAAGTACTTCGACTAACGCTTCCCGCGAAAAGCAGCTCGCACTTAAAGCATTTGGCTTTCATATGCATTAATATTTCGTGCTCGTAAAGATTTGCTCTCAAATCATCTGGAGCTTCGCATTTTGTTCCATTTAGCTCGCAATTATGTTCATGGGAATCGCTTTGGTGCAGCGTCTCATTATGAATTTAGGCAAATTTTGTTCATGTTCTGTGCGCTCGCATTTTGGCCATTAGACAGTTTCTGACAGCGACAATGTAATTAGGGAGTGAAAAGCGAAACTACACTTGCAGAAAAACTGGACGAGTTCAGCAACTGACTTTTAACTTTTACTGAAGCTTCCCTTCAGCTTCTTTTCAGTTCGACCTTCGAGCTTTCATTGGGGTAAAAAGCTGGACAAAATTTGTTTGAGAATCAGCAAAAAGAAAAACGCAGCGTGACGCCTGCGTAGCTTAGGAGCCTGAGCGTCGAACTTACACGCGTGAAGTCGCTGGTTCAAACTCACGCGCGAGAAGTCGCTGAATATGAATAATTATATTGGAGTGCCGGATTCGTATTTCTTTGTTCCAAAAATATTACGAAATAGTAAATTTGTCTCTGTCTTTTAAGCTGTTTTTTAGAGTCTTCGAGCTTAAGGTTGGAGGAAATGCAGCTCCTCAACTATCAGACCCATTTTTTGTGCAAGTGTATTATTATTTTATGAACTTGTATTGTAACGACTCTTCGCTAGCATGACGTATTAATGTGTGTGTGTGTGTGTGTGTGTGTGTGTGTGTGTATCTAATGACTTTAATAACATTCAAGTGGGTGCAAAAACTAGCATCACGAGGGGTGACGCGAATCCCAAAGCACAACAGACTGACTGTAACAGGCGAGGGGGTAAGCCAACGGAGGCGTCGCGAGGGGGGAGGGAGAGGGGGAGGGGGGGGGGGTAAGAGGGCAGTTCACCCTCGGTGCCGTTGAGTCTGAGCGGCTCAGTCCAGTCCGAAACAGTTCATCATACAAATGCATGATTCATGCTACACTTACAACATTCAACTAAATATTAAGCGACTTTCTATACACACCCGAATACTTGTATATACTACATATACACACACACACACACACACACCCACACACCCACACACACACACACACACACAGCAACACGCACACACCAATGAGTGCACATCAAAAGTCACCCTCACTTTTGGGTGCGGGTGTGCGTGTGTGGGAGACAATGTTGTTGAGCAATTCGGGAGTAAAATATTTCACGTTTGGTTCAAAATGCTTTGCTTTTGCTCTTCCTCTTTTTCACATTTGTTTCTTTGTATACCCTGTACCTAGGCAGAATGTCCGAGAGAGTAGGGTAGACTTTGATTTTACATAGTTTTTCATCTTATAATTTTACCAATCTCTTTGCTAACCGTTCCCCTCTACTCAAAAGCTACCTTTTCGATAATCATTCCGATTTATTCAAAATCGATTTATATCGATTTTTAAGCCTGGAATGCCTTTCAAGCTGATCTTAGAGCTTAAAGGAGCCGCATACTCCGAATTCCTCGTACAGCATTCAGTTAAGATTATAGAATTCCATGACAGTTAGTTTAAAATCGATAATTATCGATAGTTATCGATAGTCATCATAGGTTCTCTTTCACATTACAAGAACTTGATTAAGCTAGTTTCATGAATAGGTTTTCGTTTAGCGAACATATATTTCAAATTGATGCACATTGCCATAAACTTTCCTGCATTCACTCAAAATCGATAAATATCGATTGCCAAGCCCAATTCTAGAGCATAACTCGTCTAATATAAGTGCTAGAGCCACTGAATTTGGTATGCAGACTCTCTTATGCTAAACACGTATCCATAACATTTTACTGCTGTGTATAGAGGGTATCTGGCAGTCAAGCAGAGTACCCTAATTAGCTAGCGCTAGGCGAGGCAAGGGGAGTGGCGGAGTTGGCGTTGTCTTTGCAATTGATTTGTGTCCAAAATACTTCCGCAATTGGTTCACAGAGCAGTTTATCTGGCTGTCAACACTTGAAAGCGAGTCGCAGCCCATAAAAGCATGCGATATGGGATGGATATATTTATGTATATATATATATATGTATATAGATGGGAAAGATTCATTCAAGTGGCGTTTGCCATTTCCGATGTCTACTTCAAAGTCGTCTCGCTGCCAGTTTCATGTTTTTCCTCTTCTTGTTTTTCTCTCTCGCTCGTTTTCTCTACTCGTTTTTCGTTTTTCGCATTTGATGGCACATTTCCGGCAGCGTCTTGTTGATTTTTCGCTCTATTTTTGTTTTGTGGCGCACGCATCAACTGCATTCGCAGCTCCGCATTTGGCCCAAGATCTGAACTTGTTCCCGTGGCCTGCCACATGCCACATGCCACACGCCACACGCCATATGCCAGATGCTGCCAGTTGTCTAGCTCATGTAAGCTTTGCGTAAAGCTTTAGCGGCGCATTCTTCTTGCACTCGCACTCGCCCCTTGCACTGGTTCTTTGTGCTAGTTCTAGTTCCAGGTTCCAGTTCCGGTTCCAGGTTCCTCTAGTTCATGTAAGCTTTCCATTCCATCCGGTTCCCTCTAGTTCATGTAAGCTTTGCATTAATCTTTAGCGGCGCATTCTTCTTGCATTCGCACTCGCCCCTTGCACTGGTTCATTGTGCTAGTTCCAGTTCCAGGTTCCAGTTCCGGTTCCAGGTTCCTCTAGTTCATGTAAGCTCTGCATAAATCTTTAGCGGCGCATTCTTCTTGCATTCGCACTCGCCCCTTGCACTGATTCCTTGTGCTAGTTCTAGTTCCAGTTTCCAGTTCCGGTTCCAGTTCCGGTTCCAGTTCCGGTTCCAGGTTCCTCCAGTTCATGTAAGCTTTCAATAAATCTTTAGCGGCGCATTCCTCTTGCATTCGCACTCGCCCCTTGCACTGGTTCATTGTGCTAGTTCTAGTTCCAGGTTCCAGTTCCGGTTCCAGGTTCCTGTAGTTCATGTAAGCTTTCCATTAATCTTTAGCGGCGCATTCTTCTTGCATTCGCACTCGCCCCTTCCACTTGTTCTTTGTGTTAGTTCTAGTTCCAGTTCCAGTTCCCTTTGCCCAGATCTGGTTCCAAGACTCTCGGTTTTTCTTCCTCTTCAATTCTTGTAGTCTCTGAACCTCCTCTTTTTCTTGATTCACACTTTTCTTCTTTTTCTCTCCATATGCTCACACCTCTCTTTCTCTCTCCCTTACTCTCTCTCTCCCACTCTCTCTTTCTCTCCCTCTATCTCTCTCGTTCTTATTCTCACACGTATAATTAGCTAAACCGCTGAAGGAATTGCTTAATTTATGCAAATTCGCGTCAAGTTGAATTTAATTTTTAACCATGCGTAACGCATTCGCCGGGTGTCAATTGCATTGCGGGGCAGCAGTCAGTCAGTCAGTCAGCCAGGCCAGGGTTGCATTTAATTGAAAAGCTCAGCCCCAGCCCAGTGTGTGTGTGTGTGTGTGTGTGTGTGTGTGTGTGTGTGTGTGTGTGTGTGTGTGTGTGTGTGTGTGTGTGTGTGCAAAACAAATTGTAATCAGCGGCATTCGGAGTTTTTCAAGTGGTCTGCAGCAGACTCTGAAACTGGGCGCTGCGTCTGTTACAGTTGTTGGGTTTTATTGTGCGCCGCACCCATTTAAAAGGGTTTCGGAAGGGTATACTGACTTGCAGCAAATGTATGTAACAATAAATACCTTTGATATCTTAGTATATCTCATTCGATGGATTTTTTTGTAGGTTCTCTCTTTGTTATGTAGGTTCTTAAGAGGTATATACAGATTGAGGACATTTCACTTCTCCTCCCAAAATATCCCCTCAACACTGGAAAAGCTCAAAGTATGTCGGCCCTTTTATATGCCATATTTATGGCCAAAACAAATCTCAATCTCGAATGCCTTTACCGCCATTTCGGCGCTGTGTAGAGGGTATCTGCTGGTCGGGTCCAATGCCAAGCAGAACAACGCGTAATTGTTGACTGTTTCTTTGGGCCAACTTGACACGTGCCATTAGACGCAGTGGGCGGGGGCGGGTGACGCTCTTATCTGCGACACGCATCTGCGGCCATGGCCTTTGCCTTTGGCGGCCGTGCATTTAATTGCCGTGCCACGCCCCACGCCCCAAACAGACCAGATCTGAGCCGAGCCCAATCGCCAAACGCCAATCGCCAAATACCAATTCCCAAAACCAAAACCAAAGCCAAAATCCGCTGTCAAAATCCAAAGGCAGAAACCACATTCGAGCCCAAACGCATTTGTTGCTTTTGGCCTCGCTTTTTTGTCTGTTTAATTGTTTTTGTACTTTTGTTGTTGTTTTTGTACTTTTGTTGTTGTTTTTCAGCTTCAAATTGGGCCGTATTTTGCGCTTAATTTACCAGGCATCCGTTTCAGTCCACATATCCGCAGCTGTAGCCGCAGCTGTATCTGTATCTGTATCTTCGGCTGTATCTGTATCTGTATCTTCGGCTGTGCCCGTGTATCTGTATCTGTATCTGTATCTGTATCTGTATCTGTATCTGCATCTGTATCTGTATCTGTATGTGTATTTGTATCTGTATTTGTATCTGTATCTTTATCTGCATTGCGCCAGTTTTATCTTTGATTTGAGCGACATTCTTTTTGGTTAACCAGTTTCAGTTCTCAATGGTATTGGATTTCCTTCTCAATGATTTAACTATCGCCGACAACCAAAAGATTCGAGATATGAATCCACGACATAAGGTCGCGAAACTTTCGGATTCTACTTAATTTGATTCAATTTAAATCTCTTTCATAAGAGCATTAGAAGCAAGTGTGCGTGCCTGACTGGTAGATACCCTGCACCTTCCGCTTGCTAGGCACAAAAATAACAAAATCGATATTTATCGATATGAGCATAATGAAGGGGAATATCGAGCTTAAGAGAATATATATCGCTTATTTCAAGTCTTCAGCTTCTCCATTTAAGATGTGTTTATGTGTTTATAAGATTAAAGAAAGTATACATTGCACAGTTCAAGTCTCCAGCTTCTTTGCTTGGCAAGGAAAGTATTTAAAGTTCGAGCCACGTTTTGAGATAAAATTATGCTTGCTTTGAGTACACGATGCTTGGACACTTTTTCTAAGTGTGGAGCTTGTCTCTCATTGAGAATGTATCTAAGCACAACTATCTGCTACGCCCACAGTCGAGAGACAACGCAACATTTCGGCCAGTTCGCTGAACCAGACGCGAGTGCAATGTTTTGCAGATGGTTTAAAAAAATATATATATATATATGTAAAGCTACATGTATATATATATATGGCTTTTATGTGCTTAAGTTCGGGCTGCGTACTAAAAGCGCCGCGCGGCAGACGTGACTTTTGGGCCATGACGCTGGCCACAATGTCAAGCAATTCCAGTTCCCATTCGTTGTATGTGACTTAATGGTAAATATTTGCGTTCATTTATCGAATAGGCTAACGACAAAAAAAAAAACGACCAACAACACCGATTGACTACAATGAACCAGATCAGGAACAAACGCAGCGGAAGTGTTAACAACAAAGCACAAACAGCCAAAGTTTGAATTCAAGCTAAATGAACCGCAAGCAACCAACGCGAACTAGTTCGCAGATTCATGACCTGATTGACTGACTGATGTACTGAATGATGGACTAACTAATGGACTGATTGACTGACTAAATGACTGACTGACGGACTGACTGACTAAATGACTTACTAACTGACTGATGGACTGACTGACTGATGGATTGACTGACTAACCAACTAACTGATAGACTGACTGACTAATTGATGAACTAGACTAACTAACTGACTGATGGACTGACTGACTGATTGATGAACTAGACTAACTAACTGTCTGATGGACTGACTGACTGATTGATTGACTGACTGACTAACTAACAGACTGATGGACTGACTGACTGACTGACTGATGGATTGACTGACTAACCAACTGACTGATGGACTGACTGACTGATTGATGGACTAGACTAACTAACTGACTGATGGACTGACTGATGACTATCTGATTGACTGACTGACTAACTAACAGAGTGATGAACTGACTGACTGACTGATAGATTGACTGACTAACCAACTGACTGATGGACTGACTGACTGATTGATGAACTAGACTAACTAACTGACTGATGGAATGACTGACTGATTGATGGAATATCTGATTGACTGACTGACTAACTAACAGACTGATGACTGACTGACTGATTGATGGGCTGGCTGACTAATTAAATGACTGACAGATGGACTGACTGACTTATTGATGGACTATCTGATTGACTG